>CASHTC010000364.1:229010-261510 GCA_949357725.1 Hyperoplus immaculatus
TGCTATGTTTGAGTGTATTTTTAATGTGCTTAAGTATGGTCATGAAAAATGTGCTATGTTTGAGTGTATGTCTTAATATGCTTAAAGGTGGGGTATGTGATTTCTGATTGGTCAAAATTAACATGAGCTGTACACTTTGACCAATCAGAGCGAGGCTCTGATCCTAAAAGAAAAAAAAAATCCGATTCTATGTTCTTATTGGCTGTTGGGACTGTCAACTGTTCAAATCTCTATCACAACTGCTATTTTCTCCCCAAATTCTCCATTCCAGCTTTAAATATACTTCTAAAAAGTGTGTTAAGTTTGAATGTATTTTTAATATGCTTAAAGCTGGGGTGGAGTATTTGGGGAGAAAATGGCAGTTGGGATAGAGATTCGAATCCAAATACCTCAACCGCTCCACTTGTTCTCTTTGGTCCCTCCCCTATGGTCCCTCCCTGACACGCTCTACACCAACAAAGTCGAGCCAAAGTGAATGGATAGTCCCAACAGCCAATAAGAACAGAGAATCGGAGCCTCGCTCTGATTGGTCCAAGTGTACAGCTCATGTTAACTTTGACCAATCAGAATTCATATACCCCAGCTTTAAATAGTATACTTGAGTACAAAATACAGTCAAGCCCAAAATTATTCATATACCCCTGGCAAATTCTGACTTAAAGTTACTTTTATTCAACCAGCAAGTTTTTTTTTGTTTGGAAATGACACAGGCTTCTCCCAGAAGATAATAAGATCATGTACAAGAGGCATCATCATCATCATCAACTTTTATTTACATTTGAACAAAAAGTGGCATGTCCACAATTATTCATACCCTTCTCAATAATCAATAGAAAAGCCCTTATTGGCTATTGTAGCAATCAAACACTTCCTATAATTGCTGACCAGCTTTTCTGTATGTCTCCACTGGTATTTTTGCCCTTTCATCTTTAGCAATGAGCTCCAACTCTTTCAGTTTGAAGCGTCTCACTGCCATCACCCTGATCTTTAGCTCCCTCCACAGATTCTCAATTGGATTCAAGTCAGGACTCTGGCTGGGCCACTGTAAAACGTTAATGTGTTTGTCCGCTCACCATTTCTTCACCACTCTTACTTTGTGTTTTGGGTCGGAGGGGGCGCCCTTGCCCACTGCGCCACGGGGACCCCCATCCTTTTTTACAATCTAACATGAATATATAATTAACAATTTGAACCTATAACACTATTTGCCACTGTGGTTAAAACATTTATTATTTCCCTTTTGGATTTCTCCATGCAGGTTGATTTAGAAAATAGTGTCTTGATTATTTTAGGTTGTTAGTGACTCTGTGGATCAAATTAGTCTCAAACAAGAATCATCTTTGACTCTGGACACCTCCTCCTCCTTCTGCTATTTTGGGCCAGGGAAAATCTATATAGGGGAGAGTGGCCTAAGTTGTGCCGGTGGGGAAGTTGTGCCATCCCTTGTTTCTAGAAAACCATGGAAGAAATTGGAAATGTGACTACATATTTAAGAAGAGCCATCCATTTGACTCATCCTGTAAAGAAGGGAGACACAAGGAATAAAATACAAGCACATTTAAGCTAAAAAAAACTGTGTTTTGCCTTTCAAAGTAAAATTTCCATGATCAAGGTTTTTTTATTATTGTATCTGAAAAATTACAGACAAGTTTGAAAACATTTGACACATGTTTTAGTGCTTTGGTTTGCTACACTTTGAGTCTATACAGTTAGCACAATGTCAGCCCTAAACTGCTGCATCATACTCATTATCCAAATTTCTGGGGTTGGGGTGATTTGTGCCAAAGGGCCTAGGTGAGTTATAAGTAAGTAAGTAAGTAAGTAAAATGTATTTGAAAAAGCACATTTATGACAGTTTGCCCTGTCAAAAGTGCTGTACATAGTGCATTCAGTAGGTAAACAATGAAGGTAAAATAACAATAATCAAAATAAATGACATAAAGCCCATACATCCACATAAACACAGATAGTAGTGCAGAGGTAAGTAAGTAGGTAAGAGATAGTTAATGGGGAGGAAAAGCCAGGGTGTATATATGGGTTTTGTTCCATGTCACTATAAAAAAAAAAAAATAATTCTCTTTTGGTTTTCTCCATGTAGGTTGATTCACAAACGACCCAAGCCAGCTCTGTGACATTTTCCTGCGGTGGCACACAGTGCCCTTCTGGTCAGGACTGCCTCCTGGTGGATGGCACATCTCGCTGCATGGACCCTTGTGATCGCTACACGCCGCTAGACGACGCCTGGAGAGCCACAGACAACACCAGGTGGGGTTTCTTATGCGACCCAAACTGGCAGGGCTGGTACCGTCTGTTCCTCGGTAACAGCAGCGTTCAGATGCCAGAGAGATGCATTGAGAGATTCAGGTGTGGGACTACTATTCCACTGTGGCTGCAGACGCCCCACCCGCGGCTCTCTACAGGCATCATACAGGCCCAGGTCTGTGGCAGCTATATTGATGGCTGCTGCCAGTACAAGCAAAACCCAATCCATGTGAAAGCCTGTCCAGGAAACTACTACGTCTACAAGCTCATAAGGCCCAATAACTGCTATAGAGCCTACTGTGCAGGTAAGCATCAAGTTCCTTCTCTGCCGTCACACTGTGGTATCAAACTTGAGCAAAATGCTCAGATCAAGATCCAGAGGCTTCAGCTGCTGAAGCACAAAGTTATAAGTCTAGTTCTTCAGACTGACAGTGAATGGAATCCTTATTCCATATTGTATGTGGAGATGATCATGTCTTTGGATAATTCAGACCTTTGGTACCATCAGATTATCTAGTGGACTAATTTGTCTTCTGCTCCTCATCAGATGTCAACACCCTGGTGTGTAACACCTGCACTGAAGCTCAGACCTGTGTGAGCGATGACAAGATCAACTGGAGGTGTGAAGGTGAGTCTGAGTGACCATGAAACCATGATTGTTTTGACACAAAAAGAGTGTGGTGTAGGGGAGAACGGGGTAATGTGAGACACTTTTTACATTTGCTCCCCTCTAAGCGAGCTAAACTGATTTATCAGTAAAATGTACACATTTCCAATTAATTCAGGATGTTTCCTAGCAATGGACATTATCAGAATGTATTCAGGACGAAGGGCAGTGAAAATATGTTTTTTTTTAAAAAAAGTTTTCTTGGGTCTCACTTTACCCCAGCTTAGGGGTAAACTGAGACAAACTAGCGAAATCAAGGGGGTAAACTGATCCACTTACTTTTTCCACTCTGAAACTACCATAACAACACATTTTGTAACAGTTAGAATCCTGACAGCTAGCTTGAAAACCACATATTCCGGACTAGTAACAAAATCACGGGGTTCGGTCAATTAAGCAAAACATTTTTCGGTCTCCACAACACTTGAAAGCAACTCTGATACAAATACAACATATAATTCATATTCAATAATGAACATTCAAATGACAGATAGAACCAGTTAGATTAAAACACAGTCTGGGGGTCAGAACACAAGACCCATAGAGCTAAAAACGAGGCATTGCCAGACTGCTGTGGGGAATATAAATAGGTTATTATGAGCAAAAGATCGATGCTCTTCCCAAAGCTAGCTCGGGAGCTAGCGGCTGAAAATATCACTAAAATCAGTGAAAACATTAGTTTCAAAGTTTGACTTCTACACTATTAGCTTCCAACCCTTTGTCCTGTTAAAAATGAGGCATTGCTAGACTGGTGTGGGGAATATAAATATGTTATTATGAGCAAAAGCTGGATGCTTGTCCCAAAGCTAATAGCTATACACCAGTCAGGCAAAAATACCAATAAAAACATTTCTTTTAGTTTCACCGTTTGAAAAAAAGCACAAGTAGCTAACTATCCATTGTGTTATTAAAAATGAGGAATTAATAGACTGCTGTGGTTAAGATAGATTAGTGGTTTATGAGCAAAAGCCTTCTGTGTTGGTTTATGCAACATTCAGCATGCTTTGCTACAGGCATCTTGTCGCTTAGAGGGGAAAACAACATGGCGGTGAACAAATATTTTTCCAGAGGATCTCGGGGCCGTGGACCAATAAGAAATCGGGGGGTGGGGTTATCATAGACTACTGCACAGTGGAAGTGTCTGGTTACTAATGTGGGGGGAGGTGGCTTTCCCGTTTTTGATGTCAGAAACTGAGAGAATTCTGACTGGAGTATATTGGGGGGAGGTTTTCAGAAAGGGGGAGAGTGAGAAAAGGAGAACGTTTTCTCTTTTTATATACTTTGGCAGTCTACTTTTGCCCATCATTAAACACATTCTGGCAATCAGGACCGCTGCTCCCTATACGCAGGGTATGCAGAGCGCGTAGGGCACCAAGTTCCTGGGGGGGCCCCCCAAACATTTTTTTTTATATAGTATTGGCTTATATATATTTTTTTTTATTAAAAAGGAAAAAGACATGATCCGGGCCCCCCCCCCCCCCCCAATTTTTTTTAAAGTTCATGATAATCATTACATTACAAAATATATATAAATGAGTTATATAAATGAGTCATCATTGTTTTTTCTTAATTGTGTAACCTATCCAGGGGTGGATTACTGCACAGGCACACTGGGCACAGGCCCAGGGGCCCAAGGGCTCATATATATATATATATATATATATATATATATATATATATATATATATATATATATATATATATATATATATATATATATATATATATATATATAAATCCAGAGGCTTCAACTGCTGAAGGACAAAGTTAAAATTTCTAGTTCTTTAGTCCCTTGTGAACTAATTTGTTTTGTGCTCCTAATCAGATGTCAACACAAAAATACCTGTGTGTGATACCTGCAGTGCAGCTGAGACCTGTGTGAGCAATGGCACCGTCTGGAGGTGTGAAGGTCAGTCTGAGTTACCATGAAACATCCACCATTCCACATGATGTACCATGATGGTTTTGACACACAAAGAGTTTGGTGTATATTTAATTTACCATTTCAAATATTGTTCCTTCCTGGTAGAAACTTCCACAACAGAGATGACTACTTCACCAACAGGTCAGATTGTTATGAGCTGGTTTGTGTGGTGTAACATCTGTCTACATGTTGTTGAAGCTCAAAATACTTGTATACCGACAATACCTTGTTTCAAATGTAGATAAACAGTCAGAGCTGATAAAACATGAAACATCCACCATTCCTCATGACTCAAATTGATGATTTTGACTCAAAAAGATAGTAACACTTTACAACAAGGGAACACTAACTGTTAGTTAATGCTTAATTGAGGCTTAATAAGCATTTCCTAATCATTACCTAACTGTCACTAAATGCCTGGTAAATGCTTAATAAACATAAACTAAGCATTAACTGTTATGCTTAGTTCATGCTTAACTAAGTATTAGTTAGCAAATCATTAACTAACCGTAAACAACTAAGCATTAACAGTTACTTAATGCTTAAAAGGCATTAACTATGCATTAACTAACCATAATTAGCATTAAAAAACATAAAAACAACACATCCTAATTGTAAAGTGTTACCAAATAGAGTTTGGTGTATATTATATGTAACATTTCAAATATTTTTCCTTCCTGGTAGAAACTTCCACAACAGAGATGACTACTTCACCAACAGGTCAGATTATTATGAGCTGGTTTGTGTGGTGTAAAATCTGTCTACATGTTGTTGAAGCCCAAAATATAATAAAATATATACCCACAATGCCTTGTTCCCACTGTTGATAAACAGTCTAAGCTGATAAAACATGAAAAATCCACCATTCCACTTGATTTACCTTGATGATTTTGACACACAAAGAGTTAAATACAACATATAATTCATATTCAATAATGAACATTCAAATGACAGATAGAACCAGTTAGATTAAAACACAGTCTGGGGGTCAGAACACAAGACCCATAGAGCTAAAAACGAGGCATTGCCAGACTGCTGTGGGGAATATAAATAGGTTATTATGAGCAAAAGATCGATGCTCTTCCCGAAGCTAGCTCGGGAGCTAGTGGCTAAACATATCACTAAAATCAGTGAAAACATTAGTTTCAAAGTTTGACTTCTACACTATTAGCTTCCAACCCTTTGTCCTGTTAAAAACGAGGCATTGCTAGGCTGGTGTGGGGAATATAAATATGTTATTATGAGCAAAAGCTGGGTGCTTGTCCCAAAGCTAATAGCTATACACCAGTCAGGCAAAAATACCAATAAAATGGGTGGCCTTTTATTGTGGACAGTCTAAGGCACACCTGTGCACTAATCATGATGTCAGATCAGCATCTTGATGTGGCACACCTGTGAGGTGGGATGGATTATCTCAGCAAAGCAGAAGTGCTCACTATCACACATTTAGACAGATTTGTGAACAGCATTTGAGAGAAATGGTACAATTGTGTATCTGAAATGAATTTTAGATCTTTAAGTCCATCTCATGAAAAATGGGAGCAAAAACAAAAGTGTTGCGTTTATATTTTTGTTGAGTATATTAGTTGCATTATTAGTAGATGGTTAGTTGATATTAAACAGTGAGTTAGTTCATACTCAACAAAGCTTGTCAACAAATATGTAACATGCATTCAACTAAGTGTTAGTTAACTATACAATAATTTTATTTTGTTAATTTATTTTTACAAAAACAGTCTGCAACAGACATTGTACTTTTTATTACATGTTCTTTACAAATATTCAACTATCAGTTGAGTGTCAACTTCTAGTAAGTTGACTATCAACTGCTGTTATTAACCAATTCTCAACTTACTTTTCATATGGATCAACTTTCCCACCACTCACAAGGAACACATCTAATGAATGAACATTCAACCCTCTGTTGATCATATATGTTCATTGTAAAATAAAGATGAGAATGTTTTATCAATCAATAGGCACCCTGTGTAGGTGACTACCTGTTGATTGTCATATGACTGTCGACAAACTATCAGTCAATATTCAACTTAGCATAAGTAGACAGGTCTTGGGACTGTCAAATTAAAGTGAAAACTGTTTAGTGTCTACACACTATTAACAGAGGAAAACAGAGAAAATGGTTGACTATCAGTTGATTCTCAACAAACTATCAGTCGATGTTTAACTAAGCATTAGTAGAAAGGTCTTAGGACTGTCAAATTAAAGTGAAAACAGTTTAGTGTCTGCAAACTATCAACAGAGCAAAACAGAGAAAATAGTTGATTCTCAACAAACTATCAGTCGATATTCAACTAAGCATTAGTAGAGAGGTCTTAGGACTGTCAAATTAAAGTGAAAACAGTTTAGAGTCTGTAGACACTCTACAAACTAGTAACAGTACAAAATAGAGACAAGTTTTGCTCAACTGATGAGTAACACTGGATGACCCCAAAGTAAAGTTAAAAAATATATAGGCAGCATATCTGAACAGGAAAGAACATTTATTTAAAGTAAATTTAACTTTTTTCAGTAGTTACACAACATGTAGGTACACAGCAAGTACCATCAATACCTGTAAAAAAGACAATAAAACTAATGCATGTATTTATTTAGGTGTCACTTAGGCAATTGTTTAACGACAGATCGTCCAAAAATTGACATTCAAAAAGCATTTTTAGTAGATGTTGTTTTGTACACATAACATGCATTCAACTAACTGTCAGTTAACTACACTCAACAAAAATATAAACGCAACACTTTTGTTTTTGCTCCCATTTTTCATGAGATGGACTTAAAGATCTAAAATTCATTCCAGATACACAATTGTACCATTTCTCTCAAACATTGTGTTACGGTTGGGTCTGGAGGACACAGGCGCAGAGACAGTGTAAGTAAAAGAAGATTTATTTCAGGAGAAAACCAGCAGGGTGTTAGGACCGTGATCCGGGGAGGGAAGCTGGCTGGCATGGGGGTCCAGGGAGAGAGCAACGGGGCAAGTCCAGGGGGCTGAGTGGAAGCAGGCTAGAGCGGGCAGGCAGGAGGGGTCCGAGGAGTAGTGCTGGAGAGCTAGGGCTGAAGCTGGTGGCTGGAGTCAGGCCGGGAGAACTGTGGCAGAGAAACAAGGGTTACCCAGGAAAACGTGCAACAGAGCATGGCTGAAAACAGGTGAGCGAGAGGGTGAACTGACTGTGTGAGAACAGAAGCTACAATCTGGCAGTGTCTGGAAGGTAGGCCCGGGTATAAGTAGAGCAGTTGATGAGGATTGAAGGCAGCTGTGAATGTTGTTGATTGACTCCAGCACACCTGGCTCCACCCCTGCAATTAGCTCAGCACACAGAAAACAGGTGAAAAGGGAAAACACATCTAAGGCCAAGGAGCCCAAACGGGATCATGACAGTACCCCCCCCTCAATGAGAGCCTCCAGGCGAGCCACCGGGCTTCCCTGGGTTGTCCCGGTGGAACTCCTTAATAAGGGAGGGATCGAGGATGAGCTGGCGAGATATCCAGCTCCTCTCCTCAGGACCATAACCCTCCCAGTCCACCAAGTACTGAAAGCCCCGACCACGGCGGCGAATATCCAGGATCCGCCGGACTGTGTAGGCGGGGTGATCATCAATCATGCGGGGAGGTGGAGGGGGTGTAGCTGGAGGGCACAGAGGGCTGGTGGAGACAGGCTTAAGCTGGGAAACGTGGAATGTGGGGTGAATCTTCATAGATAATGGCAGTTTTAATTTGACAGCGGATGGGTTGATAACAGTTTCGATTTCAAAAGGACCAATGTAACGTGGGGACAGCTTCTTAGACTCAGTGTTGAGTGGGATGTTTTTAGAAGAGAGCCAAACCTTCTGACCTGGTGTGAACTGTGGTGCTGGAACCCGGTGTCTGTCTGCCATGCGCCGATTGCGCTCGGTGGAACGGAGCAGGGCAGCGCGAGCGTCCCTCCAGACCTTACGACAGCGTCGAAGGTGGGCCCGGACAGATGGCACCGCGATGTCGCCCTCCTGTGCTGGGAACAGAGGGGGTTGATATCCAAGGGAACATTCGAATGGGGACATACCAGTAGCTGCACTTGTCAGGGAGTTGTGGGCGTATTCAACCCATGGCAGGTGAGTGCTCCAGGAAGACTGGTTCCGAGTAGTAACACAGCGCAGCGCAGCTTCGAGGTCCTGATTGGCCCGCTCCGTCTGCCCGTTCGTCTGGGGGTGGTAGCCTGAGGAGAGACTGACAGAGGATCCTAACTCACGACAGAAAGCCCTCCATACCTGGGACACGAATTGTGGACCCCGATCGGAGACCACGTCAGCAGGGATCCCGTGGAGGCGGACCACATGCTGAACCAGGAGATCCGCAGTCTCAGACGCTGTAGGAAGCTTGGGCAGAGGCACAAAATGGACAGCCTTGGAAAATCTATCAACAATGGTGAGTATGGTAGAATTACCTTCGGACAGCGGGAGACCAGTGACGAAGTCGAGACCAATGTGACTCCAGGGGCGCCCAGGCACCGGGAGGGGACGGAGCAAACCTGAGGAGGTTTGATGCGAGGACTTACTGCGTGCGCAGACAGTGCAGGCGAGCACGAAGGCACGGGTGTCAGCCTCGATGGTGGGCCACCAGAAGTGTCGCTTGGCCAGGGACAGGCTGCGGTTAACACCCGGGTGGCAGGAGAAACGGGAATTATGCACCCACTGGAGGACCTTGGAGCGGACAGCACTTGGCACGAACAGCCGACCCTGCGGCCCGGTTCCCGGATCCGGTTCCTCCCTCAGCGCCTCTCGGATCCGTGCTTCAATCTGCCACCTGACTGCCCCCACCACACAGCCAGGGGAGATGATGGTATCGGGACTGGAGAGACCGTGGTCGACGGCAAACTGTCGGGACAAGGCATCCGGCTTCCCATTCTTGGACCCTGGTCGAAAGGTGAGCTGGAAGTTAAATCGACCAAAGAACAATGCCCAGCGGGCTTGGCGGGAGTTAAGGCGCTTGGCGGACTGGATATAGGACAGGTTCTTGTGATCAGTCCAAACAATAAAAGGGATCTCCACCCCCTCCAACCAGTGCCTCCACTCCTCAAGCGCTAGCTTAACCGCTAGCAGTTCCCTGTTGCCGACGTCGTAGTTGTGCTCTGCGGGAGACAGGCGTCTGGAGAAGAAGGCACAGGGATGAAGCTTCTGGTCCTCCGGGGAGCGTTGAGAGAGGACCGCCCCTACCCCGGAGTCCGAAGCGTCGACCTCGACCACGAACTGTAGAGCCGGGTTGGGATGAATGAGAATGGGGGCTGAAGTGAACCGCCTCTTCAGTTCCACGAACGCCGCCTCAGCCTCAGGGTTCCAAGAGAAGGGGATAGCTGGGGAGGTAAGTCCAGTGAGGGGAGCCGCTACTCGACTGTAATCCCTGACAAACCGTCGGTAGAAGTTGGCAAAGCCCAAAAAGCGCTGGAGCTGCTTCCGGGTCACGGGTTGAGGCCACTGTGCCACCGCCTGTACCTTCTCGGGGTCGGCCCTCACCTGCCCTCGCTCTATGATGTACCCCAGGAAGTCCACGGAGTCCACATGGAACTTGCACTTCTCTGCCTTGACATACAGCTTGTTTTCCAGGAGTCGCTGTAACACCTGCTTCACGTGTTGGACATGTTCCTCCTGTGAGCGAGAGAAAATCAGTATGTCGTCCAAGTACACAAACACCGTGCGATTTAAGAGGTCACGGAGCACATCATTAACCAAAGCTTGGAAGACAGCGGGGGCATTAGTGAGACCAAAAGGCATTACCAAATATTCAAAATGTCCGAGGGGGGTCTTAAATGCAGTCTTCCATTCGTCACCCTTCCGAATGCGGACAAGGTGATAAGCATTGCGGAGATCAAGCTTGCTGAAAACTGTGGCACCGTGGAGGGATTCAAAAGCAGAGTTAATTAAAGGCAGAGGATACTTGTTCTTGATAGTGATATTGTTAAGACCCCTATAGTCTATGCAGGGACGCAGGGACCGATCCTTCTTGGCCACAAAGAAAAACCCAGCCCCGACAGGAGATGACGAAGGTCGGATAATACCTGAAGCCAGGGACTCCTTGATGTATGTCTCCATTGTCTCCCGTTCAGGCCGGGACAGGTTATACAGACGACTGGATGGCAAAGGAGCACCTGGAAGAAGATCAATAGCACAGTCATAGGGCCGGTGAGGGGGCATAGAGAGAGCACGTTGCTTACTAAATACCTCTCCCATACTGTGATATGCGGCAGGGACTTCAGACAGGTCAGGAGGCTCAAGCTTTAAAGGCACAGTGGCTCCCTCTGCCGGGGAAAGGGCGGACCGCAGGCAAGACGAGAGGCAATAATCACTCCAACTTAGTACACGACTAGTCGCCCAGTTGATGTGGGGATTGTGTAACCTTAACCAAGGCTGACCCAAAACTAAGGGAGTGTGAGGGGAAGAGATAATGTGAAACTGTATTACCTCATGGTGGTTGCCTGACAGGACAAGGCGAAGAGGCTCTGTGCGATGGGTAACCCGTGCCAGCAGCTTCCCATTAAGTCCCTGGGCATTGAGGGGAGTTGCGAGCGGTCGAGTGGCAATACCTGCTCTGGCAACGAAGTCTGCATCCAGAAAGCTCTCGTCAGCTCCAGAGTCCACCAGAGCGAACAGTGAATGGGTTTGTTGGTTCCAGGAGAGCGTAGCCCGCAGTTGCATGCGAGATTGGGGGAAAGGTTCCGATGTGATCTTGCTCACCAGTATTCCCACCGTTACTGGGGAGCACTCCCTTTTGGCCGCTGGGGACAGGAGCTCAGGAAGTGACCGGGTTGAGCGCAGTAGATGCAGAGCCCTTCATTTATCCTCCGAAAACGCTCAGCATTGGAAAGTTTGGCTCGGCCCAGCTGCATGGGCTCCTCTGCCGAGGAGGAGGGAAGGACAAAGGAATCAGGGGACTGACTGGAGCTACGACCTGGGGAGTGTCTTATAGGAACTGAGGGAGAACAGGAGGAGAACGGGTCATGAGACCGCCCGGCTCTTTCCCTACGACGCTCTCTAAGGCGATTATCAAGTCTGATAGCTAGGGCCACTAACTCGTCCAAGCTAGCTGATTCGTCCCGAACTGCTAACTCATCCTTAACTGGATCGGCTAGTCCGTTGAGAAATGCCCCCTGCAGCGCCTCATCATTCCACCCCGTCTCTGCCGCTAGCGCTCTGAAGTCTACTGAATACTCAGCTACGCTGTGGGTACCCTGTCGAAGTGTGAGGAGTCGCTTGGTGGCATCCCTGCCGCGCACCGGGTGATCGAACACCTTCTTCATCTCAGCCAAAAATAAAGCAAAAGAAAAACAAACAGCTGACTGACCCTCCCATACTGCTGATGCCCAGGTTAATGCTTTACCCGTGAGTAAACTGATTATATAGGAGATCTTGGCTCTGTCTGTGATATAGGTAGATGGCTGTTGCTCAAACGCTAAGGTGCACTGAATCAGAAAAGGCCTACATGCCCCAAAGTCACCTGAATAGCGCTGCGGCGCCGGGACACGGGGTTCACGGGCTTGGAGAAGCGGCGGAGCCGAGGCAGGACCCTGTTGAAGACGACCGGGGTCGGCAGGAGCTGGGGGAGTGAGGTGTGCCGAGACAACGTTGAGTTGCTGCCCCATAGCAGTAACACAGGTGGAGAGCCCACTTAACGTGGAGAAGACATCTCGGAGAGTCTGCTCGTGTTTCCCTACGAGCACTCCCTGCGCTGCCAATGCCTGGTGGAGGGAGTCCGTCTCTGCTGTGTCCATGTTTAAGGCCAGATTGTACTGTTACGGTTGGGTCTGGAGGACACAGGCGCAGAGACAGTGTAAGTAAAAGAAGATTTATTTCAGGAGAAAACCAGCAGGGTGTTAGGACCGTGATCCGGGGAGGGAAGCTGGCTGGCATGGGGGTCCAGGGAGAGAGCAACGGGGCAAGTCCAGGGGGCTGAGTGGAAGCAGGCTAGAGCGGGCAGGCAGGAGGGGTCCGAGGAGTAGTACTGGAGAGCTAGGGCTGAAGCTGGTGGCTGGAGTCAGGCCGGGAGAACTGTGGCAGAGAAACAAGGGTTACCCAGGAAAACGTGCAACAGAGCATGGCTGAAAACAGGTGAGCGAGAGGGTGAACTGACTGTGTGAGAACAGAAGCTACAATCTGGCAGTGTCTGGAAGGTAGGCCCGGGTATAAGTAGAGCAGTTGATGAGGATTGAAGGCAGCTGTGAATGTTGTTGATTGACTCCAGCACACCTGGCTCCACCCCTGCAATTAGCTCAGCACACAGAAAACAGGTGAAAAGGGAAAACACATCTAAGGCCAAGGAGCCCAAACGGGATCATGACACATTGTTCACAAATCTGTCTAAATGTGTGATAGTGAGCACTTCTGCTTTGCTGAGATAATCCATCCCACCTCACAGGTGTGCCACATCAAGATGCTGATCTGACATCATGATTAGTGCACAGGTGTGCCTTAGACTGTCCACAATAAAAGGCCACTCTGAAATATGCATTTTTTGCTTTATTGGGGGTCTGGGGACTCAGAACCAGTCAGTATCTGGTGTGACCACCATTTGCCTCATGCAGTGCAACACATCTTCTTCGCATAGAGTTTATCAGATTGTCAATTGTGGCCTGTGGAATGTTGGTCCACTCCTCTTCAATGGCTGTGCGAAGTTGCTGGAGACGGCTTATGGTGGAGAAATGAACATTCAATGCACGAGCAACAGATCTGGTTGACATTCCTGCTGTCAGCATGCCAATTGCACGCTCCCTCAATGCTTGTGGCATCTGTGGCATTTTGCTGTGAGACAAAACTGCACATTTCAGGGTGGCCTTTTATTGTG
Source organism: Hyperoplus immaculatus (assembly GCA_949357725.1). Lineage (NCBI taxonomy): Eukaryota > Metazoa > Chordata > Actinopteri > Uranoscopiformes > Ammodytidae > Hyperoplus > Hyperoplus immaculatus. Next base: position 242,690 of record CASHTC010000364.1, read on the forward strand.
GACAGTCTAAGGCACACCTGTGCACTAATCATGATGTCAGATCAGCATCTTGATGTGGCACACCTGTGAGGTGGGATGGATTATCTCAGCAAAGCAGAAGTGCTCACTATCACACATTTAGACAGATTTGTGAACAACATTTGAGAGAAATGGTACAATTGTGTATCTGAAATGAATTTTAGATCTTTAAGTCCATCTCATGAAAAATGGGAGCAAAAACAAAAGTGTTGCGTTTATATTTTTGTTGAGTATATTAGTTGCATTATTAGTAGATGGTTAGTTGATATTAAACAGTGAGTTAGTTCATACTCAACAAAGCTTGTCAACAAATATGTAATGCATTCAACTAAGTGTTAGTTAACTATACAATAATTTTATTTTGTTAATTTATTTTTACAAAAACAGTCTGCAACAGACATTGTACTTTTTATTACATGTTCTTTACAAATATTCAACTATCAGTTGAGTGTCAACTTCTAGTAAGTTGACTATCAACTGCTGTTATTAACCAATTCTCAACTTACTTTTCATATGGATCAACTTTCCCACCACTCACAAGGAACACATCTAATGAATGAACATTCAACCCTCTGTTGATCACATATGTTCATTGTAAAATAAAGATGAGAATGTTTTATCAATCAATAGGCACCCTGTGTAGGTGACTACCTGTTGATTGTCATATGACTGTCGACAAACTATCAGTCAATATTCAACTTAGCATAAGTAGACAGGTCTTGGGACTGTCAAATTAAAGTGAAAACAGTTTAGTGTCTACACACTATTAACAGAGGAAAACAGAGAAAATGGTTGACTATCAGTTGATTCTCAACAAACTATCAGTCGATGTTTAACTAAGCATTAGTAGAAAGGTCTTAGGACTGTCAAATTAAAGTGAAAACAGTTTAGTGTCTGCAAACTATCAACAGAGCAAAACAGAGAAAATAGTTGATTCTCAACAAACTATCAGTCGATATTCAACTAAGCATTAGTAGAGAGGTCTTAGGACTGTCAAATTAAAGTGAAAACAGTTTAGTGTCTGTAGACACTCTACAAACTAGTAACAGTACAAAATAGAGACAAGTTTTGCTCAACTGATGAGTAACACTGGATGATCCCAAAGTAAAGTTAAAAAATATATAGGCAGCATATCTGAACAGGAAAGAACATTTATTTAAAGTAAATTTAACTTTTTTCAGTAGTTACACAACATGTAGGTACACAGCAAGTACCATCAATACCTGTAAAAAAGACAATAAAACTAATGCATGTATTTATTTAGGTGTCACTTAGGCAATTGTTTAACGACAGATCGTCCAAAAATTGACATTCAAAAAGCTCAGTAAAGTGTACCATAACACCCAGTACCACTAGTTATGATACTGAGCAAACATATGTAATATATAACATCAGTTCTCATGAAACGCTTTGTTATGGTAAGAAAAAGATATATAATTTTGTTATGGACCAGAATATCTGAAGCTCCTAGTAGCTCGGGAGAAAATGGATTAACAGCAATGGTGAAACAAGACACACTGATTCTCAGTAAAACATAAAAAAAACACAACAGTGCCATTTTTTTCATTATGGACTCAAGATAAAACAACTTAATTATCACTCTCCTGTGACCAACCACTAGTTTAACCTGGTCCTGCCACTGTTATTTGAATGAGCACATTTGAATAATTTTTCGCTCTCTTTAGATCCAGTTGTTGGGTTACTAGCCACTCCAGGCCTGCTGTACTCCTCTTCAATTGAAGCAGTCGGGCTGAAGAATCCAGGAATCTTGTCCTATCACCCAGTTGATGAACATAGAAAGAAATGATCTGAGAATTACCACAAAATAGTTCAAATGCATTTTGATTTCCTTTATCTAAATCATTATAGCATTGTGGTTCCACATTAAAACACATAATGCTTTCTATTGCTTTAATAAAATTTATTTGGTACCCTAATCAAATAAAATTCTCACTGAACCTTGTACAGATTGAAATTATTTTTTAATTAAAGAAACATGTAATCTCTATGACCATTCTACACAACACCACATGCATAGACTCAGTTTTTGCTCACTTTAGACTGAAATAGCAATGTGCACTTTGAATGTGGAACATGCAAACATTTATTCAAATACAGTTTAGTGTCTATAAACACACTTTATTTAGACAGATACTTGTGAAGGTAGGCAGCGCTAGGCTCATGCTAACGTTGCTAATATAGCTAGCGCGCTAGGCGCGGCGCTAATGCTAACGTGGCTATGCTAGCGGGAGGCCGCGTCGCTAATATATATGACATTATTCTTACATACACAAAACGATATCTCACAAATACCTCAGTTAACTCACCAATTATTCGGTTTGGCTAATGGCAGCATACTTGTGACCACCACGGGTCTTCAGTGTGAGATGGATGGGTTGTGGGTTGCTCCCATTTTTCATGAGATGGACTTAAAGATCTAAAATTCATTTCAGATACACAATTGTACCATTTCTCTCAAATGTTGTTCACAAATCTGTCTAAATGTGTGATAGTGAGCACTTCTGCTTTGCTGAGATAATCCATCCCACCTCACAGGTGTGCCACATCAAGATGCTGATCTGACATCATGATTAGTGCACAGGTGTGCCTTAGACTGTCCACAATAAAAGGCCACCCTGAAATGTGCAGTTTTGTCTCACAGCAAAATGCCACAGATGTCACAATCATTGAGGGAGCGTGCAATTGGCATGCTGACAGCAGGAATGTCAACCAGATTTGTTGCTCGTGCATTGAATGTTCATTTCTCCACCATAAGCCGTCTCCAGCAACTTCGCACAGCCATTGAAGAGGAGTGGACCAACATTCCACAGGCCACAATTGACAATCTGATAAACTCTATGCGAAGAAGATGTGTTGCACTGCATGAGGCAAATGGTGGTCACACCAGATACTGACTGGTTCTGAGTCCCCAGACCCCCAATAAAGCAAAAAGATGCATATTTCAGAGTGGCCTTTTATTGTGGACAGTCTAAGGCACACCTGTGCACTAATCATGATGTCAGATCAGCATCTTGATGTGGCACACCTGTGATGTGGGATGGATTATCTCAGCAAAGCAGAAGTGCTCACTATCACACATTTAGACAGATTTGTGAACAATGTTTGAGAGAAATGGTACAATTGTGTATCTGGAATGAATTTTAGATCTTTAAGTCCATCTCATGAAAAATGGGAGCAAAAACAAAAGTGTTGCGTTTATATTTTTGTTGAGTGTAGTTAACTGACAGTTAGTTGAATGCATGTTACGTGTACAAAACAACATCTACTAAAAATGCAACTTATAGTTAACTGACAGTTGAATGCATTCTAAATATGTATCAACTTAATCACTATTGAATATCAACTAAACATCTACTAATAGTGCAACCTATAGTTAACAGACAGTTAGTTGAATCCTTGTTTTTTATCTGTTGAACAAATTCTGTTGAATGTCAACTAATCATCTACTAATAGTGCAACTTATGGTTAACTTACAGTTAGTTGAATTCATGTTACGTATCTGTTGAGATATGTAAACTCATTCACTGTTGACATGCAACTGCGTATCAACTGATGGCTTGTTGAGTGTCAACTGTGGACTATCGAACTAAAGTGTTACCAAATTTTTTATTTTAGTTACACCGTTTGAAAAAAAGCACAAGTAGCTTACTATCCATTGTGTTATTAAAAATGAGGAATTAATAGACTGCTGTGGTTAAGATATATTAGTGGTTTATGAGCAAAAGCCTTCTGTGTTGGTTTATGCAACATTCAGCATGCTTTGCTACAGGCATCTTGTCGCTTAGAGGGGAAAACAACATGGCGGTGAAGGAATATTTTTCCAGAGGATCTCGGGGCCGTGGACCAATAAGAAATCGGGGGGTGGGGTTATCATAGACTACTGCGCGGTGGAAGTGTCTGGTTACTAATGTGGGGGGAGGTGGCTTTCCCGTTTTTGATGTCAGAAACTGAGAGAATTCTGACTGGAGTATATTGGGGGAGGTTTTCAGAAAGGGGGAGAGTGAGAAAAGGAGAACGTTTTCTTTTTTTATATACTTTGGCAGTCTACTTTTGCCCATCATTAAACACATTCTGGCAATCAGGGCCGCCGCTCCCTATACGCAGGGTATGCAGAGCGCGTAGGGCACCAAGTTCCTGGGGGGCCCCCCAAACATTTTTTTTTATATAGTATTGGCTTATATATATTTTTTTTTATTAAAAAGGAAAAAGACATGATCCGGGGCCCCTCCCCCCCATTTTTTTTTAAAGTTCATGATAATCATTACATTACAAAATATATATAAATGAGTTATATAAATGAGTCATCATTGTTTTTTCTTAATTGTGTAACCTATCCAGGGGTGGATTACTGCACAGGCACACTGGGCACAGGCCCAGGGGCCCAAGGGCTCATATATATATATATATATATATATATATATATATATATATATATATATATATATATATATATATATATATATATATATATATATATATATATATATATATATATATATATATATATAATCCAGAGGCTTCAACTGCAGAAGGACAAAGTTAAAATGTCTAGTTCTTCAGTCCCTTGTGAACTAATTTGTTTTGTGCTCCTAATCAGATGTCAACACAAAAATACCTGTGTGTGATACCTGCAGTGCAGCTCAGACCTGTGTGAGAAATGGCACCGTCTGGAGGTGTGAAGGTCAGTCTGAGTTACCATGAAACATCCACCATTCCACATGATGTACCATGATGGTTTTGACACACAAAGAGTTTGGTGTATATTTCATTTACCATTTCAAATATTTTTCCTTCCTGGTAGAAACTTCCACAACAGAGATGACTACTTCACCAACAGGTCAGATTGTTATGAGCTGGTTTGTGTGGTGTAACATCTGTCTACATGTTGTTGAAGCTCAAAATACTTGTATACCGACAATACCTTGTTTCCAATGTAGATAAACAGTCAGAGCTGATAAAACATAAAACATCCACCATTCCACATGACTCAAATTGATGATTTTGACTCAAAAAGATAGTAAAACTTTACAACAAGGGAACACTAACTGTTAGTTAATGCTTAATTGAGGCTTAATAAGAATTTCCTAATCATTACCTAACTGTCACTAAATGCCTGGTAAATGCTTAATAAACATAAACTAAGCATTAACTGTTATGCTTAGTTCATGCTTAACTAAGTATTAGTTAGCAAATCATTAACTAACCGTAAACAACTAAGCATTAACAGTTACTTAATGCTTAAAAGGCATTAACTATGCATTAACTAACCATAATTAGCATTAAAAACATAAAAAACAACACATCCTAATTGTAAAGTGTTACCAAATAGAGTTTGGTGTATATTATATGTAACATTTCAAATATTTTTCCTTCCTGGTAGAAACTTCCACAACAGAGATGACTACTTCACCAACAGGTCAGATTATTATGAGCTGGTTTGTGTGGTGTAACATCTGTCTACATGTTGTTGAAGCCCAAAATACTTTTATACCCACAATGCCTTGTTCCCACTGTTGATAAACAGTATATATATATATATATATATATATATATATATATATATATATATATATATATATATATATATATATATATATATATATATATATATAACCATTCAGGTACACGGAATGAGAGGGGCTTGAAAACATATAAACAACCATAAATGTGTTCCATTGCTTAGATACAGGGGGTGTCTCACATTACCCGGTGTCTCACATTAGCTCGTTCTCCCCTACAGTAAGCACAGTGCAGTTGGTTTTCATCACATATGACCTGAGAAAGTATCAAAGCACTAATTTGATATCTTACAGAATGGTTGTATTTGTGTCCAACAAAAAGCTACATTTTCATCACAAGTAGCCTATCTTTACTCTGATTTGTACCAAACATAATAGGTATCTTCTTCCAGTGTGATAAGGAAATATACATTTAAGGCATTACTTTTTGTTCTGACCATTTTTTTAAACCAAGTGAAAATGAAGCTGAAGTATTAACAGTTTAAAGGGATATTGAGGATGTTTTGAAGTGGTTGTATGGGATACTTCGGCAATACTAAATGTGTTAACTTGAAAAGGAGAGAGATGTTGCTGTAGCAGAAGTCAGCATTGTACTGTTGCAGAGGGGGCCAGACGAAAACATTTTTCACCAAATATATGAATGCTTACCTAAAACCTAAATATCGGTTCAATTGTATGCTAAACTGAGATTGTTTCCACAGCTTTATTTTTGCCAATCAGCTGCTTGACTCAGAGCTACTGCGGATTACTCAAGAGACAAGAAACAAAAGTGAATATCTGTCTGGCTGCGAACTCAAGCTATGGGAAAAAAATCTCATTTTAGCTTGCAATTTAACAGAAATTTAGGTTTTTGGTTAGCATTTATTTATGTGGTGAAAATACGTTTTTTCTTCTGGCCCCCTCTGCAACAGTATTATTTTTACTTCTGCTACAGTAACCTCCCCCCTAAACTCTTTATAATGTCTGTGCTGATCACCATCTCCATAGGGTAACAGACTAACTATGCCTAAGTACTCCATTCAACCGTACTTCAAAAATGAACTATCCCTTAAGTACCGTCAAACTGATGAAATTGATCATGTTGCTTACTGCTGGTGAAATCAAAACCTGCTGTTGCAATGTCGGTTGAAAGAGAATTTGCTTTGACTTCAAACAGAAATTGACTCATCAGTTTCTACAACCACACCTGCTCCAACACCAACAACACCAACAGGTTATCCAGTGAGGCTGGTCGGCCCCACAAGCTGCTCTGGCAGAGTGGAAGTCTTCCATGACGGCCAGTGGGGGACAGTGTGTGACGACCACTGGGACAAGAGTGATGCTGAAGTGGTCTGTCGACAGGTTGGCTGTGGCAGGGCTCTGGAGGCTCCACAAGGTGCACGTTTTGGACAGGGAAGTGGACAAATCTGGCTAGATGAAGTTGACTGTGCAGGAAATGAGTCATCACTATCAGACTGTGCACATCAGGGACCAGGCACACACAACTGTGGACATGATGAAGACGCTGGTGTTATTTGTGAAGGTAAATGTCTATACATAGGGGAGAGTGGGGTGAAGTGAGCTAAAATGATTTATCAGTAAAATTTACACATTTCCCATTAATTTAGGATGTTTCCTAGCAATGGAAATTATCAGAATGTATTCAGGACGAAGGGCAGTGAAAATATGATTGTTTTAAAAAAAGTTTTCTTGTCTCTCACTTTACCCCAGCTTAGCTGAGACAGACCAGATAAATCAAGGGGGTAAATTGATCCACTTACTTTTTCCACTCTGAAACTACAATAACAACACATGTTGTAACAGTTAGAATCCTGACAGCTAGCTTGAAAACCAAATATTCCAGAACTAATGTCGGACTAGTAACAGAATCACGGGGTTCGGTCAATCAAGCATGTTTTTTTTCATAAAAACTTCAAAGTTACTCTGATCAAATACAACATATAATTCATAATGTTTTAATTAACATTCAAATGACAGATTGAACCAGTTAGATTAAAATACAGTTTGGGGGTCAGAACATAGGACCCTTAGAGCCAACATAGTGTCTGGGGGTCAGAGCAAAGGCAATCAGAAACAGCTTGCCAAACCATGCCATTGCTGACACCCCTTCAACCATTCAACCCCCACCTCTGGACCGCAGTTTTTCTATTCAAACTATTCTCCTTGCTACCTTAAATATGATGGATTCATTAAAAGAGGGCACAGATACTGTCTCACTTTACCCCACAGCATTTGTCTCACTTTACCTTACAATCTGAGAAAAAACTACCTCTCATAGCAATTCAGGCTAATCTTCAGTTAGCATCATCACATGGTTTCATATGTTGGTACTTCATCAACATGTATGATCTACGTTTTTCTACCTGAATCAATTTTCTTTGGCACAACAGTTGATTAAGTTGACAGCAAGAAAATGTACTTTTGTGAAAAAAACATGCTTACAACATCACCATGAGGTCCTCTCCCTCATGGCCAAGGGGAAATGAGAGGGGCTTGAAAACATAATGCTCACATGACCAAAAATGTGTTCCGTTGCTTAGATACAGGGGGTGTCTCACATTACCCGATGTCTCACATTAGCTCGTTCTCCCCTACAGTAATCACAGTGCAGTTGGTTTTCATCACATAGGACCTGAGAAAGTATCAAAGCACTAATTTGATATCTTACAGAATGGTTGTATTTGTGTCCAACAAAAAGCTACATTTTCATCACAAGCAGCCTATCTTTACTCTGATTTGTACCAAACATAATAGGTATCTTCTTCCAGTGTGATAAGGAAATATACATTTAAGGCATTACTTTTTTCCAACACCACCAGGTTATCCAGTGAGGCTGGTCGGCTCCACAAGCTGCTCTGGCCGAGTGGAAGTCTTCCATGACGGCCAGTGGGGGACAGTGTGTGACGACCACTGGGACAAGAGTGATGCTGAAGTGGTCTGTCGACAGGTTGGCTGTGGCAGGGCTCTGGAGGCTCCACAAGGTGCACGTTTTGGACAGGGAAGTGGACCAATCTGGCTAGATGATGTTCAGTGTTCAGGAACTGAGTCATCACTAACAGACTGTAGACATCTGGGACTAGGCAGAAACGACTGTGGACATAAGGAAGACGCTGGTGTTATTTGTGAAGGTAAATGTCTATACATAGGGGAGAGTGGGGTGAAGTGAGCTAAAATGATTTATCAGTCAAATTTACACATTTCCCATTAATTCCGGATTTTTCCTATCAATGGAAATTATCAGAATTTGTTCAGGATGAAGGGCAGTGAAAATATGATTGTTTTAAAAAAAGTTTTCTTGTGTCTCACTTTACCCCAGCTTAGGGGTAAACTGAGACAGAACAGAGAAATCAAGGGGGTAAATTGATCCACTTACTTTTTCCACTCTGAAACTACAACAACAACACATGTTGTAACAGATAGAATCCTGACAGCTAGCTTGAAAACCAAATATTCCAGAACTAATGTCGGACTAGTAACAGAATCACAGGGTTCGGTCAATCAAGCATGTTTTGTTTCATAAAAACTTCAAAGTTACTCTGATCAAATACAACATATAATTCATAATGTTTTAATTAACATTCAAATGACAGATTGAACCAGTTAGATTAAAATACAGTTTGGGGGTCAGAACACAGGACCCTTAGAGCCAACATAGTGTCTGGGGGTCAGAGCAAAGGCAATCAGAAACAGCTTGCCAAACCATGCCATTGCTGACACCCCTTCAACCATTCAACCCCCACCTCTGGACCGCAGTTTTTCTATTCAAACTAGTCTCTTTGCTACCTTAAATATGATGGATTCATTAAAAGAGGACACAGATACTGTCTCACTTTACCCCACAGCATTTGTCTCACTTTACCTTACAATCTGAGAAAAAACTACCTCTCATAGCAATTCAGGCTAATCTTCAGTTGGCATCATCACATGGTTTCATATGTTGGTACTTCATCAACATGTATGATCTAAGTTTTTCTACCTGAATCAATTTTCTTTGGCACAACAGTTGATTAAGTTGACAGCAAGAAAATTTACTTTTACATGCAAAAATAATATTTTTGTGAAAAAAAACATGCTTACAACATCACCATGAGGTCCTCTCCCTCATGGCCAAGGAAAAATGAGAGGGGCTTGAAAACATAATGCTCACATGACCATAAATGTGATCCGTTACCTAGATACAGGGGGAGTCTCACATTACCCGGTGTCTCACATTAGCTCGTTCTCCCCTACAGTAAGAACAGTGCAGTTGGTTTTCATCACATATGACCTGAGGAAGTATCAAAGCACTAATTTGATATCTTACAGAATGGTTGTATTTGTGTTCAACAAAAAGCTACATTTTCATCACAAGTAGCCTATCTTTACTCTGATTTGTACCAAACATAATAGGTATCTTCTTCCAGTGTGATAAGGAAATATACATTTAAGGCATTACTTTTTCCCAACACCACCAGGTTATCCAGTGAGGCTGGTCGGCTCCACAAGCTGCTCTGGCCGAGTGGAAGTCTTCCATGACGGCCAGTGGGGGACAGTGTGTGACGACCACTGGGGGCTGAGTGATGCTGAAGTTGTCTGTCGACAGGTTGGCTGTGGCAGGGCTCTGGAGGCTCCACAAGGTGCACGTTTTGGACAGGGAAGTGGACCAATCTGGTTAGATGATGTTCAGTGTTCAGGAACTGAGTCATCACTAACAGACTGTAGACATCCGGGACTAGGCAGAAACGACTGTGGACATAAGGAAGACGCTGGTGTTATTTGTAAAGGTAAATGTCTATACATAGGGGAGAGTGGGGTGAAGTGAGCTAAAATGATTTATCAGTCAAATTTACACATTTCCCATTAATTCCGGATTTTTCCTATCAATGGAAATTATCAGAATTTGTTCAGGATGAAGGGCAGTGAAAATATGATTGTTTTAAAAAAAGTTTTCTTGTGTCTCACTTTACCCCAGCTTAGGGGTAAACTGAGACAGAACAGAGAAATCAAGGGGGTAAATTGATCCACTTACTTTTTCACAAACGCTCCGAGACCCAGCTGAAGAGGTGGTCTCGATGCGCTTCCATACGCACTCTGCTGCAGTTCGTTTGTGGTGTGAATTTGTCCGGATTCGATCCGACCCAATTACAGGAAGCACTGTGCCTTTTCTTTTTTAATAAATCGCGTCAGCTTCACATTATGGGAAAGTGTTGTTGTCGCCATTGTTAGGAAGATTAGTTGTGGTTTGACCGGGAGCCCCCAGCGAATATATTACATTTGATAGACCGGACGCGTAAACATGCTGATGTGTTCAGCGATCAGATGAAGGAGAGGGGAGCGTCTCCTGCACAGTGACAACAGGTTCACGCTGCACTTTGTATGAACTGAAGTGCGTGTTTTTATTTTGCTTCCCATGTTACGGGACCGTCTATACTATCCCCGTGTCAGTTTGGAGCTGAGCCGCGCCAAACTCACACCCAGCGGACACACGGCTAAAGCCTATTCCTCGCGAGCCGCGCGTCCAGCAGCAAAAATAGGCCTACAGTAAATATTAAGTTTCACATTGTAGGCTACAAGCCACACATTGACACAGGCCTACATATTATAACCATATGAAACAACCATAATTTTATGTTTTTTTTTTAAATGTATAGACTAGATGTAGGCCTTTTTATGTATTTATTATTTTTAACCCCATATGTTTCAGTTATATATTTTGCAGTTTTCACTTCGTGCTTCCTGCTTCTCTCCACCCCAGAATGTCTGTCCAATGAATGAATGACCTCAGATCACGTGTGGGTTTACTTTGTAATGCTGGTTCACTTGCAAAAGGGGTAATATGAAAGTGGACCTCACCAACAAAAAAAAAATCTAAACTCTATTTGGTCTGGACCAAAGCAAGTGAACTAGCGGACTTTCCCAGTGTGAATACACCCTTAGTGTCTGGGGGTCAGAGCAAAGGCAATCAGAAACAGCTTGCCAAACCATGCCATTGCTGACACCCCTTCAACCATTCAAACCCCACCTCTGGACCGCAGTTTTTCTATTCAAACTAGTCTCTTTGCTACCTTAAATATGATGGATTCATTAAAAGAGGGCACAGATACTGTCTCACTTTACCCCACAGCATTTGTCTCACTTTACCCTACAATCTGAGAAAAAACTACCTCTCATAGCAATTCAGGCTAATCTTCAGTTAGCATCATCACATGGTTTCATATGTTGGTACTTCATCAACATGTATGATCTAAGTTTTTCTACCTGAATCAATTTTCTTTGGCACAACAGTTGATTAAGTTGACAGCAAGAAAATTTACTTTTGTGAAAAAAAACATGCTTACAACATCACCATGAGGTCCTCTCCCTCATGGCCAAGGGGAAATGAGAGGGGCTTGAAAACATAATGCTCACATGACCAAAAATGTGATCCATTACCTAGATACAGGGGGAGTCTCACATTACCCTATGTCTCACATTAGCTCGTTCTCCCCTACAGTAAGCACAGTGCAGTTGGTTTTCATCACATATGACCTGAGAAAGTATCAAAGCACTAATTTGATATCTTACAGAATGGTTGTATTTGTGTCCAACAAAAAGCTACATTTTCATCACAAGTAGCCTATCTTTACTCTGATTTGTACCAAACATAATAGGTATCTTCTTCCAGTGTGATAAGGAAATATACATTTAAGGCATTACTTTTTTCCAACACCACCAGGTTATCCAGTGAGGCTGGTCGGCTCCACAAGCTGCTCTGGCCGAGTGGAAGTCTTCCATGACGGCCAGTGGGGGACAGTGTGTGACGACCACTGGGACAAGAGTGATGCTGACGTGGTCTGTCGACAGATTGGCTGTGGCTGCGCTCTGTCAGCTCCACAAGGTGCATGTTTTGGACAGGGAAGTGGACCAATCTGGCTAGATGATGTTCAGTGTTCAGGAACTGAGTCATCACTAACAGACTGTAGACATCTGGGACTAGGCAGACACAACTGTGGACATGAGGAAGACGCTGGTGTTATTTGTGAAGGTAAATGTTTATACATAGGGGAGAGTGGGGTGAAGTGAGCTAAAATGATTTATCAGTCAAATTTGCACATTTCCCATTAATTCCGGATGTTTCCTAGCAATGGAAATTATCAGAATCTGTTCAGGATGAAGGGCAGTGAAAATATGATTGTTTTAAAAAAAGTTTTCTTGTGTCTCACTTTACCCCAGCTTGGGGTAAACTGAGACAGAACAGAGAAATCAAGGGAGCAAACTTCCTAAATAGTAGGGTTTAAATAGCACTTGGAGATTGAATCAAGATAATAGTCAGATTTGGCTTTCCCAACCATTTTTGTGCATCTATTTCCGAGTTGTCTAAAAACAGTCCAATTTGAATTTTCTCCAGAGCGTCTAGCTAGAGACCAGGCTTTATTTCTCTCAGAAAATAAGTCGTAAAGTTCATTTGTGAACCAGGGGTTAACTATTTTTTACACACACACACACACACACACACACACACACAGGGGGTCTCACCTTTTATTTTGTTTCTTGATCAACAAATAATTTGAACATAAACATAAAAACCACACGTAGGCCTCGATGGGAAGGTAAAGGGGTGAGCAGATGGATAGTTTATTTTTTCCTATTTTTTGTGTTTTTTTCCCTTTTTCTTTCCCTGTTATATTATGCTTGTAAAAAAAATTAAATTGAAGCAGTTAGCTGTTGCGTATAGATGTCAAGAGATATGCACAAATGCTTTCATCTCCTACATACTACATCTGACCATTAAAATAATCTAGTTAGGATGCAGTATGCTACAAGTGTGACATACCTTTACTTGTTTATTTCATCATAACATGGCGCCTTGATCTTCTCCTTGCTTTTATATCCGTCTCATCCCTGTTTGTTTTCATACTGGGGCTCCGTTGATGTGACATCACTTATGGTGCGCACTGGATTGTGGGTCAGAATCGCCCAAATAGGACGCTGATTTTTAACACATCTCGCAGGATCTAGTAGACTTCCGGGTACTTCTAACCATACTAAATCCGGCCACAAGAATCGGGACATCCTAAATCTTTTTTCTACCATACTAAATAGTAGAAAGTATGGGGATTGAACCACAGCCATGGCCGTTATGTTCTGATGAATATATGTTTTTCTCTGTTTGTGTCTTCAGGGTTTTGAGGAGCAGAAGACGACGTCGCAGCTTTTTACTTTTTTCATTTTAAACATTAACAGAAAATCAACGTTGATCAATGTGACCAGATATAATCACTAGACGGGTTTACATGATTAATAATAATATTAATAATGGATTGGATTTATATAGCGCTTTTCTAGGCACTCAAAGCGCTTTACAGGGTTCCAGGTACTATTCATTCACAGACAGTCATACCGGTGATGGAAGCGTGGCTGCCATTCAGCGCCCACGGCCCCTCAGACCACCACAAATATACAGCAGTCAGTCACATTCACACATGGGCACTTATATTCAGATTAAAAAAAAAATTGTCAAGACCAAAGCTAATCAAACCGTTCCATATAAAGTCATTAATCTGAATAAAATAGTAGGGTTAGTAAAATACTTCCATCTAAATGATTAAAGCCGATTACTTTCTGGCTATGTTGTTCTGAGCATGCTCACTAACTGGACCTCGTCGGATACAACATTTTTAATTCAAACTCAAACTATTTGATATTTAAGTTTTATTGGAGGAATTGTAATGAAAGTCAGGAACAACCCACTTTTTTTCAAAGATTATTTTTTTGGCTTTTTCAATCTTTATTAGAAAGTACAGAGTTGAAATGGGGAGACAGAGAGAGAGAGGGGGGATGACCTGCAGTAAAGGTCCACGGGTCAGATTTGAACCCGCGAACACAGCAACAAAAGCTGGAGCCAATATGGTACGCGCTCTATCCACTAAGCCACCGGAGCACCCCAGATTTGGGCATTTTACGATCTGATCCATTCATTGTATTAAACGTCCATGTAACCAGTAAAGTTTGAATCTGCAAACTGAATTAATTCATTCTGTTTGAAGAAATATTATCCATGTTAACTAATCAATCAATTCTTATAAACAGTGTGAAATCAACGACACTTAAAGCTGATTATTTTTTATTTTGTGATGATTTAACAAAATTAAAATATATCTATTACACTTTCCATTGAGTCTGTTTTATATGTATTTACTTTTGTATTATGTATGTGTGTATGCATTATGCAGAGCAACGCGGTTCCATAACCCGACTGGGCAGGGAACCCTATTGATTTTCAACAGATTTATAATATACAGTATACATTTTTCTCTGCGTAAACGTGGCTCCGCTGCCCTAACCGTAAGTCTGTGTGATAAACTAACTAGCAGGGCGAGTACAGACCCCTGCACTCTATGCATACAAAACACTTAAACTTGCACGTCACTAGGTGGCGCTACAGCAAAGAAAACGCATTTGGGGTGTTACAACCTGGCTCAAAGGTCCTCATACATCCAAAACTATTACTGGCTTGCATTGAAAAGAACCTCCCAAAAAATCTGTTTCATCCCAGCAGCAAATACTTTTGGGGGTATAGTCGTAGGGCTGATGCTAATTTTTGGACTACAGATTTGAACTAGGAATAGAGCTCTTTGAGGCCTTTCAGGGTAAGATCCCCCTGTCTCACTAATAGAGCTCTTTGAGGCCTTTCAGGGTAAGATCCCCCTGTCTCCCTCCCTTTTTGCGTTCCTAAGTTATTTGCTTCCAAATTAATCATGTCAAAAGTTCAATTTGCCATCATCACACAGTCGTTTTGGGGACTATTTGGCCAAACAATGGGATAGAGATGTGTAACCAATTCTGCTTGAAACCTGCCGTCTTACTGATGACGGTTGTCAATTTTGGTCCCACTGACCCGCCCCCAGGAAGGCCCCAAAATAACTTGGAACCACCTGTTTACTTCACTTCACAGAATCCGGGGATGTAAAGTTTTCGAATGTGGGATGTTCGGTTTGGGAGTTATAGACCAAAAAGCAAAACAAAATTGCAGAGAAATAGGCTAAAGAGATATATGCTTTTTGTGGTTTTGGCGCCCCCTTATGGAGAAATGTTCTGAAACGTTTTGAGAATGCTACTAAGGATAGCACGCACATATGTCTAAAGCTTGGACTTGATACGATGTACAGTTTTGGATTTATGAGCATTTAAGTACATGGTAGCTAATGCGTGAATATTCAAAGCGCTACAGTTTTGTCAACGATGGTCGTAGCAAAATTCTTTTAAATAACTTTTTTTCGTGTGCATCTGTAGATGTTCTGTGCAAAGTGTCAATTGTGCAAACAATTTGGGAGCTGAGATGAAAAGTTTGTTTTGCAGTTTTTTCAAAATATCCTTAACGGCTTAAAAGGACGTGGCCTATGCAGCAGACTTCAGTGACTATGTGGATATAAAGTTTTTGAATGTGGGATGTTTGTTTGGGGAGTTATGAGCAAAAAGAGATTGTCAGCCTCTACACTGTAAAGACACTTTTTTGAATTTCCCGCCCAAAAAAAATCAAATCTTCTTAATAAGTCCCGCCCACATTAATATTTCTTGGACATATGTTTTATATATAGACTCAGTTATGCCCCATGATGGCCTCCCTTGAGTTTTAAGCGGCTAGTTACGAGAGAACAACCTTTTTCGTTTATGGCGCCCCCTTATGGCGAATGTTTCCGAAACGTTTTGAAATTGCTACTAAGGATAGCACAAACATATGTCTAAAATGTGGACTTGCTACGATGTATAGTTTTGGATGTATGAATATTTACGTACAAGGTAGTACAAGTTAGTGTTACGGTGTGGCAGACAGGCAGGCAAGTAGGACCCAATTGCAAGACGTATCAAGAAAATGTTCGTTTATTTAGCTCCAAAAAATACAGCAAAAAAGGCCAGCAGGCAAAAATGCAAAAAGTCCAGGAAACAAAAGTAAAGCAGGGAACACACAAGACAAGGACTCACCGACACCGACACGAAAAACCATAATGCACAGACAAGGAACAAAGGAATGACAAGGGGTATATATACTAGACACAACGAGACACAGGTGTAACACATTAGGGGAGGGAGCAGTAATCAAACAGGAGGGAAACTTGACAGGACATGGGGAGGAACAAGACAGACATACCAAAGTAAAACAGGAAACACGGGTAACACCAAAACAAGACAAGACAAAGACAGACCATGACAGTTAGCTAATTTTCAAATATTCAAAGCGCTACCGTTTCTTCATTGATGGTCATATCAGAATTATTTTTAATAATATAATTTTTTCGTGTGCGTCTGTAGATGTTCTGTGCAAAGTTTGGCGTCAATTGTACACAAATTGTGGGAGCTGAAATGAAAAGTCAGTTTTGCAGGTTTTGCGATTTTGCTTGGGAACCGCGTTGCTCTGCAAAACACGGTCCCAGCTCCTGCTCGGGCTTGGCCCCCTGATTAAGCTTTTGGGGAACATATGGATTATTTATACTTATTCAGGCTTGTACATGGATTTTGGACTCAAACAGGACATTCCATATTTTAATAACTAAAATATGGAATTTGGAGTCTTTTTATTTTTTGTGTTATAATGCCACCTACAGGATTTTTGTGAAATTGGGATTCGGAATCAAAAGTTGGATTCGGAAGTTGGAATTTGGAAATTTAGATCCTTGTTTAGTGGTAAAATAATTCCAAATTTCAGTTTTGGAATTTCAATTCATTTTCAACGGGCAAACCCTAACTGCTTGCAGTTGATTATTTTTATTTTAAACCCTAACATAGCAGCTTACAATGTAAATCATTACACTGCTCTCGCCCCCAGTTATGTTAGGCAAATGATGTTATTATTTTTTTCAGGTAATAAGAAGACTGTATTCTTGCATTCTTGTTATTCTTTTTTTTCTGAAAGTGGCCACATTCTCTGTCATATAATTAGCAGGAGAATCCGGGAGGAAAATAAAAAAACATCCCCGCGTATTCTAAAATCCTCCTTAGCAGGTTGGAAAAGTACATTCTTACCACAGATAACCAATTCGGTTTTAAACGTAAACATGGTACTGATATGTGTATATTTGCCTTAAAGGAAATCTTAGACCGATATAATAGCTTGACTTCAACTATCTTTACGTGTTTTATAGATGCTTCCAAGGCATTTGATCGTGTGAATCATCAGAAACTGTTCTTTAAGTTGCATCATAGAGGAGTGCCTAAAGTCATTATTAGAGTCTTAGTCTACTGGTACGCTCATCAGTCTATGCAGGTGAAATGGGGGATTCTGTGTCAGAACCTTTCTATGTTGTTAACGGTGTACGCCAAGGTGGAATCCTATATCCTTTTCTTTTTAAAGGGACACTGTGTAACATTTTAAGTAATGTATTAGCGAAATTCAATATCCTCATTCATAGATATGTCCTCATTGGTGTAAAATCATCTCTGCCAATAATCTGAATTATCCTCCTGAGCAGAGAAAAACAAATATTAATATTTGATTTTGTACATTGAGCAGGCAAGTCTTATGGAGGCATCCATGTTTTTGGAATGTCATCAGGTGCATTGTTTAAAATTTAGAATTGTTCTTGTCCTTGAAGGCCACTGTAGCTTCTGTTATTATTCTAAAGGGTTGGGGTTACCCAGGGAGCATTGCATTCTAGAACTTTCTAGAACTTTCTTGATGATGTCATAGCCTATTACACACTGCCCCTTTAATGTGTATATGGACGAATTGTCACAGCAGTTGAATGCATGAAATACAGGATGTGTGATTGGCAATAGTCTCATTAATCACCTTATGTATGCTGATGATTTGGTCATATTTTGCCCATATAGTGCCGGCTTACAACAACTTTTGAAGGTTTGTTCCCAATACGGTGTGTGGATTTTGATATTCGATATAATGCAAATAAAAGCAATAGTATGATTGTCAGAGGCAAAGAAGACATGAAATTGGTATTTGCTGATTTCTTTTTATCTGGTACGGCTCTTAAAGCATGTGATGATGTAAAGTATTTAGGCCACCATTTTGTTAATGATTTGTCAGATGATAAAGACATCAAAAGACAGTGTCGTAAGATGTGTGGTCAAGCCAATATGCTTGCACGTAAATTTAACATGTGTTCTACTGCTGTGAAGGCCGCGCTATTTAGAGCATTCTGTACCCCGCTATATACTGCCCATGTGTGGCGTGCTTACAGAAAAAGCAATATGAAAAAACTACCTGTGGCGTATAATGATGGAATGCAGATGCTTCTCAGAATAGCGAGATGGTCTAGTGCCAGTCACATGTTTGTAAATGTTGGTGTGCCT
>CASHTC010000364.1:269010-281510 GCA_949357725.1 Hyperoplus immaculatus
TATATTTTTGAAGAGCCATCCATTTTCTAGTAAATTTATAACTTTAATCCCATAGAATTTCCGAGTTTATTTCACGAAAATGTTTAAATTTAATTTTTGAAACATTTCAAATTCTTCCTCAAAAATAAAACCTTTGCTTCTTTATTTTTTTTACACCTTTTTTTTAAGTTTAAGTTTATTTATTTAAAAAAGGGACTTTGCATATTAATAGACATTTACATGTAAATATACAGGATTGTAGCAAGTGCTAATTTGCATCCTTTGGTGGCGACAGTGGCGAAGTCGGTAGGGAGTTCGCCTCTGGTGTGCAGGGTCGGAGGTTCGATCCCCCGTCTCCCCGCCACATGTCGAAGTGTCCCTGGGCAAGACACTGAACCCCGAATTGCTCCCGATAGTTAGCTTAGTTACCCTGCGTGGTAGCTGCTGCTGCTATCGGTGTATGAATGTGTGTGTGACTGGGTGAATGTTTACAAAAACAATGTAAAGCGCTTTGAGTCTGTGATAAACGGAGATATAGCGCTATACAAGTCCATTTACCATTTACCATTTGTCCCTTGATTGGTCGACACCAATCACATAAAACAAACATACTTCCAAAGGATGTCGATCATATATCTATTATTTATTATTATTTATGTAGCAGTATATTTTACCAACCCTACAATACATTGTGTTGTTGTTGTAAAGTCGAATTTACGACTTTAATTTTTAAGATATTTTTTTTCATTTTACGGAAAAATATAAATTGAATGTCGAAAATTTCAAGTTCTTCCTCAAAAATAATGCCATGGCTTCATCATTTTTTTTAAGATATTTTTTTTACTTTCCCCTTTTATTTACTATCAAAGCTGCGTTCCCCTTTATTATGTAAGGGATAAAGTATAGCGAACGGGTCACTTGCTAGAAATAAAGACCGACAAGCTGAAGCGACAAGCTCTTGTTCAGCTTGAAGGTCTTTATTTCTAGCAAGTGACCCGTTCGCTATACTTTATCCCGCTTATTACATGGCTACTACAAAAAATAAAGCAATTCATTGAAGCAACATGTTGTGTTAAACCTGCAGTGTGTAGAATTTTGGGTTTTATTTCCTAGCAGATTTTGTAGAAAGTAATTATAATATCCATAAGTACATTTAATTTAGTGCATAATAGCTGAAAAAATGTTTTTGAATTATTTTTTTTTCCTTTAGAAAGGGTCTCATATATGTCCATATTTCTGCATATCTTGGACCAAGGCCTAGTGCCGCCATCTTGAAAGTGTCATAGTTGGAATGTCATCAGGTGCATTGTTTAAAATTTAGAATTGTTCTTGTCCTTGAAGGCCACTGTAGCTTCTGTTATTATTCTAAAGGGTTGGGGTTACCCAGGGAGCGTTGCATTCTAGAACTTTGTAGAACTTTCTTGATGATGTCATATTACACACTGCACCTTTAAAGTGTAACTGAACCCTTTTACTTGTTTTTTGAGATATAAGCTGAATTAAATCACTATGTTGGTAAGGAACACATATATGCTGGTGTTAACATTGAAAAAAATTGCAATATGTTAAATATCGGCAATTCAAGAAATGTTTTGTATTGTAAATCATTTTAGAACTTTACTAAGATTTGAAAAAAACTTTTTCCTTCGGATTCGAAAAATGACGTACATGGGACTTTTTTGACCCCATGTACGTCATCACGTCGCCGCAAAGCCGGTCACGCTCTTCACAGGTCCATGGCTGGTCCATAAGCGTCTACTGTTATACTGTCCCTCCAAGGATGTTATTTCGGGGGTTAACACCCTTCACTTCTACCGACAGTGTGTCTGCAATATCTCGCTTGCGCGAACACACACACAGACCCGGACTCGTTCATTGTTTCACTTTATTGACACGCTACCGCTCGCTCTCCTCGCTCACACACACACACACTGCCGCTCGTTCACTTGCGCTACTCGGTCTCCTAACACTACGATAGAAACACCCGCCAACAATTTAGAATAAGAAAAGTCCTCCACCTCAGGCGACCTATCTGTGTGGCATATATGAGCTCACTGTGTAGCGACAGTGCCGTTAGACGTTGTGTCACTCGATATTTCAATGAAGTCATGTCACTCAGATCTTCCTGAGTGATAGCTAGCAGCTAGCCCCCTCCTTCCCGAAAGTCGGCCGGCTGATGTCGGAATGTTTAAAAACAATGGTTCTCAAACGGAATTCAGAATCCATGGTCTGAAAGCATTTTTCAAAATCGTGCAGTAGCTCAAACAGGGGGTGCAGTTACCCTTTAACAGCCAAAAACAGTCCGCTACACGGTCGGAACTCACTCGGTAGCAACGGTTACTATGTCAAGCTGCGGCCAACCTAGAAGAGTTTAACAAAAAACAACTTGTTTCCCCAGCAACCCTGAGACCTGTAGAATGCTGTGATTTGCATAGGATTCTCAAAGTGCCATGTAATAATATTTGTTATTTATGAAGCACTATATTTTATCAACCCTACAATATGTCTTGCTGTTGTTAGCAATGTAAGATAAGTGTTCATTTTATTTTATTTATTTATTTATTATTCTTTCGGACAATTCCACACAATACACAATTGTCTCTTGCAAATATTCAAGTATTCAAATGTATGGTAACACTTTATAATAACTATCCGTTGTAACTTGTTAATAGATCATTAGTAAACTCTTAATTAATGATTATTAATGATTTGTTAAGTGTTTGTTAGCAGTTTGTTAAGGATTTATAACAATGGTAGATAGTTAATAGCTTAATAATTGAATCAGTTCATCTGGGAGGTAATCCGAGATACCGACGAGGCTGAAATAGGCTATAGACTATACACAGTGCATGGGCAACTGAGGGCAGCCCCATTTTCAAATATTTTTAAATAAACTCAATACACACTGTGCATGCCATGGACTTGAACGTGACGTGATCAGTTAATCTCGGATTACCTCCCAGATGAACTGATTCAATTATTAAGATATTAACTATCTACCATTGTTATAAATCCTTAACAAACTGCTAACAAACACTTAACAAATCATTAATAATCATTAATTAAGAGTTTACTAATGATCTATTAACAAGTTACAACGGATAGTTATTATAAAGTGTTACCAAATGTATGAATTGAATGTCGGAAATTTTAATTTTTTCTGACAAAATAATATTTGTGTAAAATGCTGTAATGTTCCGTACACTGATGTGCCAAGCGTGGTCTCAAAACGTATGAATTTAATGTTGAAAATCCTCAAAATAATTAATCGTATTTATTTTTTAATTTTCTTTTTTTCCTTACACCATTTATTTACTCCCAAAGCTGCATTTCCTTCTATCTATTATGTATTATCATTTTTTTCTTTATGTAGCACTATATTTGATCAACCCAACAATACGTCTTATTGTTTATCAAATCAAATCAAATCAGTTTTATTTGTGTAGCCCAAAATCACAAACACATTTGTCTTAGTGGGCTTTACATTTCATACAATATGATACAATATGACACCCTGCCCTTACACCCTTAGCTCGGCTGAGAAAAAACTCCCAGTAAAAAAACCCTTTACCGGGAATAAAAAAAAAATTGAAGAAATCTCAGGGAGAGTGGACAGAGTAAGGGATCCCTCTCCCAGGACGGACATGCTGCAATAGATGTCATAAGTAGAGAAAAATCACGAAGGAATTTGATCATTGACCAGGTGATGTGTTTTGTTATAATTAATAATAATCCCTATTTACTTTCAAAGCATTCCGATTATCTGACTCTTATTTATTATGATCTGTTGTTTATGTCGCACTATATTTTATCAACGCTACAATATGTCTGTGTTGTTGTTTGGGGTCAACTGCCCAGTGTCTGTGTACAACCTAATATGTGTGATGTCACCCCCCTCTCACCTTTACTCTGACGCTCTATCACTCTCTTTCATTATCTCTCTCTCACACACACACTGCTGACAAAGTGGGGTCAAATCCACTGATTACACACACACACACACACACACACACACACACACACACACACACACACACACAACGTCCCCTATTTTCTGCTTGTCTGTCTGACTATTTTTGTGAGAACCAATTTGAGTTTTAGACATTATAGGAGTGAGGACATTTTGTCCGGTTCTCCCTTTGGGACAGGCCTTTAAAGGGCTGTTTGAGGGTTAACACTAGGTTTTAAGGACAGGCCTTTAAAGGGCTGTTTGAGGGTTAACACTAGGTTTTAAGGACAGGCCTTTAAAGGGCTGTTTGAGGGTTAACACTAGGTTTTAAGGACAGGCCTTTAAAGGGCTGTTTGAGGGTTAACACTAGGTTTTAAGGTTCAGGTATGAATTAGGTTAATGTTAGGGTTAGTGTAAGGGTTGGGGTTAGGCATTTAGTGTTGATGGTTAGGGTTAGGGTAAGGGGCTAGGGAATGCATTATGTCAATGGGTGTCCTCACAAGTATAGCCGTACAAACGCGTGTGTGTGTGTGTGTGTGTGTGTGTGTGTGTGTGTGTATCTTTATGTCTTTTCGCCTTTCTTTCCTTTCAGTGATCTATGTCCTACAGCTCAATCTTTTCAGCCTTCCCAGCTTCAATTCCCCTTTTAACTGATACCATCTACACACACACACATACACACACACACACACACACACACACACACACACACACACACACACACACACACACACACATCATAGCCACTCAGTAGCTCTGACAGATGTGCAGGCACAATAAAACAGTTTGTAATAGAGGTAATATGATTTAAAATACTATCTATTAAGGCTGGATAGGCCTGTCAGTGTGTGTGTGTGTGTGTGTGTGTGTGTGTGTGTGTGCGTGCGTGCGTGCGTGCGTGCGTGCGTGTGTGCGTGCGTGCGTGCGTGTGTGTGAGAGAGAGTGTTTTGGGAGATAAAACAATGAAGATGGCAGCGAGAATATAGGGCCGCACATCTAAATCAAAGTGCACACACACAATCTCACCCACAATCACACACACACACACACACAATCACACGCACACACACACACACACACACACACACACACACACACACACACACACACACACACACACACACACACACACAGAAAAACAATTCATCCCATTAGACAACAGAGATCTAACCCTCAAACCAATCCTGTAAATACAAATACACTCACACAGTTTATACAGACAATAGCATTCATATGTCACATGATAAGAGCTGGCCCTTTAATACACGTCATCATAAAATAATAATGTTAGAGTAAGAATAAACAATACTGCTGGGTTGGAAAAGCCCTGCTAACGTCCCACTCATACTAAAAGCCCTGCTAACGTCCCACTCATACTAAAAGCTCTGCTAACGTCCCACTCATACTAAAAGCCCTACTAACGTCCTACTCATACTAACTTCCTACTCATACTAAAAGCCCTACTAACGTCCTACTCATACTAACTTCCTACTCATACTAAAAGCCCCACTAACGTCCTACTCATACTAACTTCCTATTTATACAAAAAGCCCTACTAACGTTCTACTCATACTAACTTCCTATTCATACTAAAAGCCCTATTAATGTCTTACTCATACTAAGAGCCCTACTAACGTCCTACTCATACTAAAAGCCCTACTAACTTCCTGCTCATACTAAAAACCCTATTAATGTCCTACTCATACTAAAAGCTCAACTAACGTTCTACTCATACTAAAAGCCCTACTAACGTCCTACTCATACTAACATTCTACTCATACTAATGTCCTACTCATACTAAAAGCCTATTCATACTAAAAGCCCTACTAACGTCCTACTCACACTAAACGCCCTACTAACGTCCTACACATACTAAAAGCATAGTAACGTCCTACTCATACTAAAAGCCCTACTAACGTCCTACTCATACTAACTTCCTATTTATACAAAAAGCCCTACTAACGTTCTACTCATACTAACTTCCTATTCATACTAAAAGCCCTATTAATGTCTTACTCATACTAAGAGCCCTACTAACGTCCTACTCATACTAAAAGCCCTACTAACTTCCTGCTCATACTAAAAACCCTATTAATGTCCTACTCATACTAAAAGCTCAACTAACGTTCTACTCATACTAAAAGCCCTACTAACGTCCTACTCATACTAACATTCTACTCATACTAATGTCCTACTCATACTAAAAGCCTATTCATACTAAAAGCCCTACTAACGTCCTACTCACACTAAACGCCCTACTAACGTCCTACACATACTAAAAGCATACTAACGTCCTACTCATACTAAAAGCCCTACTAACGTCCTACTCATACTAAAAGCTCTACTAACGTCCTACTCATACTAAAAGCCCTACTAACGTCCTACTCATACTAACTTCCTACTCTTACTAAAAGCCCTACTAACGTTCTACTCATACTAAAAGCCCTACTAACGTTCTACTCATACTAAAAGCCCTACTAACGTTCTACTTATACTAACGTCCTACTCATACTAAAAGCCTACTAACGTCCTACTCATACTAAAAGCCCTACTAACGTCCTACTCATACTAAAAGCCCTACTATAAATACAATTGAGATAACCAGCAGTGATAAACGCCTTAAAGATAGTTTAAGAGAAGCACTTAAGGCTATTCTAGTAGAAAGAGGCGTTCTAGAGCCACCGTCTTCGCCAACATATCAACAACTTGTTCTTCCTCAAATGTCAGAGGCTGTGCTTGAGTTTAGGATGAAGGAGTTGGCTTTTCGAGAACGGCAACTAGAAAAAGAGCTAGAGGATAAAGAGAAAGATCGTATCCTCAAAGAAAAAGAACTAGAAAAAGAGCGTATTGATAAAGAAAAAGAGCGTATCCTCAAAGAAAGAGAACTAGAGGAGAAAGAAAGAGATCGTATCCTCAAAGAAACGCAGATGCACTTAGAGCACGAGCGTTTCCTTAAAGACCTTGAGTTTAAGCATGCTACTCTGAGCTCATCTAATGCTGCCTCGTCTCAGTTTAATGTAGCAAGACACATTAGACTAGTACCTCCATTTGCTGAGAAAAATGTTGAGAAGTACTTCGCTCATTTTGAACGGGTGGCCACCGTTTCAGAGTGGCCAAGGCATGCCTGGACATCACTTTTGCAAAGCGTTTTGGTGGGAAAAGCACAAGACGCTTACACTGCTTTAAGTATTGAGGATACCAAAGACTATGAAAAAGTTAAAAGTGCTATTCTAAGAACTTATGAGCTTGTTCCGGAGGCGTACCGCCAGCGGTTTAGAGGCCTCAGTAAACAGGATGACCAAACTTATGTGGAGTTTGCGAGGGAGAAGGAGATCAGTTTTAGTTCTTGGTGCAGATCACAGAGGGCGGAAACTAAGGAGGATCTTAGACAATTAGTGCTGCTGGAGGACTTTAAAAATTGTCTGCCTAGTGCCGTGTGTAATTATCTCAATCAGCAAAAAGTAACCTCTCTTGATAAAGCTATAAAGCTGCTGTTTTAGCAGACGAGTTTGTATTGACAAACAAGGTAACCTTTGATGACGGCCAAGGTGAGAGGAAAGGAAGGGCTGATTTTAATAGACCTCGGTTTTCAAAATCTCCTCCCCCGGTTTCTACAGCTTTCACTAGAAGGTCGGCTACTGTGAGTACTCCCTCGGAAAAGACTTGTTTTTATTGCAAGAAAAGTGGTCACTTTGTTGCCGATTGTCCTGTATTGAGTAAGAAACAAGAGTTTAACCCTAAGCCTGTTGCCTTACTAAAAGCGGTGAAGAAGTGTGCCCTCACCCAAAACCTGGACCAACCCGCTCAAAAGAATGAGCTGGCTGGCTCTTCGGCTTTCCTCATGGATGGTTTTGTTTCTCTTGTCGCTGACCCTTTACACAAGCAACCGATTAAGATTTGGAGAGATTCCGGTGCTTTTCAGTCTTTGATTCTACAGGACTGTTTACAGTTTACTGACCAGTCTGAGTTGGGCTCTAATGTCCTCGTCCAAGGGTTTGGAGGTGGGTATTTGTCCCTGCCTATGCA
The DNA here is from genome assembly GCA_949357725.1 of Hyperoplus immaculatus. Classification (NCBI taxonomy): domain Eukaryota; kingdom Metazoa; phylum Chordata; class Actinopteri; order Uranoscopiformes; family Ammodytidae; genus Hyperoplus; species Hyperoplus immaculatus. The sequence continues at coordinate 276,965 of CASHTC010000364.1, forward strand.
TAACCTTAAACTTGAAACAGGTCTGGTGTCTGGGGAGGTAGCTGTAGCCGTGTGTCCAAGCATTCCAATCAAAGGGGTGTCTTTCATCTTGGGAAACGACCTAGCCGGTGGTAGGGTCCTTGCGGCTCCTGAGGTTGTTCTGGTTCCTGTAGTGTCCGAAAGCCCAGATGAACTTGAGAAGCAGTACCCAGAAGCATTTCCTGTCTGTGTTACTACCCGTGCTATGTCAAAGAAGAAGACACACGACAAAGAAGCCGATTCCGATATTGCCCTGTTTGACACATTTTTAGCTAAGGGTGACATGTTGGGGTTTGGTAAAGTGTTTCCCTCCTGTGACGAGCTCAAGTGTGAGCAGGGGAAAGATCCAACCTTAGCTTCTCTTTTTGATGAGGTTGTTTCTGATAATGAGATGACAGCTGTGTCTGGTTGCTATTTTGTAAACAATGGCGTGTTAATGAGAAAGTGGACTTCTCCTAAACTGTCCTGTCATGATGACTGGAGTAGTGTGTTTCAAGTGGTGGTGCCAAGTGTCTATCGTCAGGATGTCTTGCAGTTGGCTCATGATCATTGTCTTGCTGGTCATATGGGGATTAGGAAAACTTTAGACAGAGTGTTGAGACATTTCTTTTGGCCTGGTGTGAAATCTGATGTTGCTGAGCATTGTAGGACATGTCATGTGTGCCAAACTATTGGTAAACCCAACCAAAAGATTCCCCCAGCTCCTTTACATCCCATCCCTGCCATAGGAGAGCCTTTTGAGCGTATCTTAATTGATTGTGTTGGTCCCCTTCCTCGTACCAAATCAGGTAACCAGTACTTATTGACAATTATGTGTACGGCTACCCGGTTTCCTGAAGCTATCCCTCTACGTAAAATCACCGCTTCAGCCATTTCGAAGGCCCTTATTAAGTTCTTTACAGTGTTTGGCCTGCCCAGAGTTATCCAGACCGACCAGGGTTCTAACTTCATGTCCCGTGTGTTTTCTCAGGTTCTTCAGCAGTTGTCCATTGAGCACCACACTTCGTCTGCTTACCATCCCGAGTCTCAAGGGGCCCTAGAGCGGTTTCATCAGACCCTAAAGTCCATGTTGCGGGCCTACTGTAAGGAGTTTGAGAAAGATTGGGATGAGGGAACCCCTTTGCTCCTTTTTGCAGCTAGAGAGGTCACTCAAGAGTCCCTCGGCTTTAGTCCAGCTGAGCTGGTGTTCGGTCATACTGTACGGGGCCCTCTGAAACTGTTGAAAGAGAGATGGTTAGAAAACCAGCCCGTGTCCACAAATTTGCTTGACTTTGTGTGCCATTTTAGGTCAAAGCTTAACAAGGCATGTGAGCTGGCGAAGCAGAACTTGGGGGACGCCCAAGAACAGATGAAGGGGTGGTATGACAAAAAGGCCAAGCATCGAACGTTCTCTCCTGGGGACAAGGTGTTGGTGCTGCTGCCAATTCTGGGGTCAGCTTTGCAAGCTCGGTTTAGCGGGCCATATGTGATTGAGCGTCAAGTAGGTGAGTTGGATTATTTGATAAAGACTCCAGAACGAAGGCGTAAAACACGTCTCTGTCATGTTAATCTGTTGAAACAGTACTGTGAGAGGAGCCAGGCTGGGCCATCAGGGGTGAAGACTGTTGCTGTGCTGAGCCCTTCGATTCCTGTGGGTGGAAAATACAATGATGGTGTTGTGGAACGTGGGGTTCCTCATGGTAGGCTTCCAAACTCAGAAATCCTAGCCAGCTTGAAGGTCCATCTGTCTTATTTAGAGTCATCACATCGGTCTGATGTTATTGAGGTTATCTGTAAACATCCTGCCCTGTTTTCTGACGTGCCGACTTGTACAAATGTTCTCCAGCATGACATTGATGTAGGGGATGTGTGGAGTGAGGTGACTTTGATGCAACTTATTACTTGTGCATATATTGTGACATTTGTATATCCTTTTGTCATAGGTAAAAGTAGGAAATGTTTAATGAAACAGAATAGAAAGGGGAGGACCATAGGGCCATAGGAAGTGAGTAGGGGGAAGGACCTTATATGGCCATACAGTAGGAAAGAGTGGAGGGAGGGGGCTACCGGGGCTCCCCCGTGCAGCTGTGTCTTTTTCACTCCTCCCTCTCACAAGTCTCATTGGTTTTTCAAGTCACTATATAACAACAAGTTTTGAGCAGGACAGGGCTTTTTGGGGCCGCTTTTTGTAGACACTACTCTGTTCCAGCTCTCTCTGTCTCCCACCATGGAGGCAGAAGAAAAACTTTGTGAGTCCAAAATACTCTGAAAGATTTTGGACTTCGAAGTACTTAGAGGCAAAGTCTTTTAAAAACACATCTTTGAACCTCTTGACACTAAGAATGACTTGATCAAGAATTTTTAGAAATAGGAAAACGGACTGAGTTGCAGGAAAATAGACAGATACTTCTGTGGAACCTGTAGCCAATGGGATATGCCTTTCTTTAATAGGCGCGGCAAAGGTATCTGTCTAACCTCTTGTACGACACGAAGTTTTCGTAGCGCTTAAGATAATACTTACCGGCACTCATGCAAGTGTTGGGGTATTGTTTCACGAGCTACAACAAATTTAGAAACGAGAACCAAGTCAAAATAACTCTATTTGAATGAGTTATAGGCATACAACCTCTTTTCTTTTCCTTTCTGGTCCATTTTATGTATTCTACCTATACTCTCTTGTATTTTGTAAATAAAATCCCTTAAATGTTGTAAAGCCTCAGTTGTGAATTAGTTTATAACTGGAACAGAAGGACTTTAGGTATAGGGTTTTTTCTTCAAAGAGATGGTTTCGTCCCTGGGGAGGTAAGTTCACTTTGATTCCACACAACGGCACATTACTGATTTAAAACACACACAACCTCATACAACTAACCTCTCTGTAAGGAGAGAATATGTTGATACACCTAATCTTTAAAAATAAAAGAATAGGTTATAAATACCTTCCCAGATTAAACTAGATGTTTATATTCTGAAAATAGTATATCTGTTCTATTTTATTAGAAGGGTGGTTTACAAACTAAGTTACGTACAACTTACAAACAATAATTTGCGAATTGAAATCTTTATTCTAAAACCTAGAGAAGTATTTTGAGAAGCAATATTAGAAAGGGTTAATAGTTTAGAGGAGGTCGGCCTCATCCTAGGATGAGGTGGCTCTGATAAAATAGACACTTTTCAACACAGTGGTATATACTGAATATTATACTTTTGATAAATGTAAAACTCAAGTGGTAAAGAGGGTAAATCCAGCGCTATTAAACAAAGATGACGGGGTTCGCGTCTCTGGTAGGTACAGTGGTGAGCGGAGAGTTTTCTTTATGAAGGAATAATAGACAATTTAAGCATTGTGCTACAAGTTGGTTAATATGGGTTTGATAGGACATAACTAATAGACCTTTTGATACTAGCTTTTCATTTAGATTAGACCTTTTCAAGTCGAAATCGTATTAGATGCTGCACCTATTAGGCAACATCCTTACAGAGTAAATCCTGAGAAACGCCAGCTGATGAGTAAAGAAGTGGATTACATGTTGCAACATGGTATTGCAGAGCCTAGTGCTAGCCCATGGAGCTCCCCGTGTTTGCTGGTTGATAAGTCAGATCGCACACCTCGTTTTTGTACTGATCTTCGCAAGGTAAATTCTGTCACAAAGCCTGACTGTTATCCTCTTCCCCGTCTAGATGATTGCATTGACAGAGTAGGGTCTGCTGCTTTCGTCACCAAGCTAGACCTCCTCAAAGGATACTGGCAGGTCCCTCTCACTCGGAGAGCTCGTGAAATCTCTGCTTTTGTGACTCCAGATGACTTCTGCCAGTATACAGTGATGGCTTTCGGAATGCGAAATGCACCTGCCACATTCCAGCGTCTTGTTAACCTGGTGTTGAAAGGGGTTGCAGATTGTGAAGCGTACCTTGACGACATTGTTATTTATAGCTCCACCTGGGCTCGGCACATAGCTCAGGTGGAGGAAGTGTTTGGTAGGTTGGCTGCTGCCAATTTGACTGTGAACCTCGCCAAGTGTGAGTTTGGACAGGCCACTGTGACCTACCTGGGGAAGGTTGTTGGGCGGGGGGAAGTCTGTCCTATCAGTGCTAAGGTAGAGGCCATTCGCTGTTTTAGTGTTCCTACTTCTCGGCGTGAGCTGAAACGTTTTCTTGGTATGGCAGGTTATTATCGGAGTTTTTGCAAGAACTTTGCTACTGTGGCTGCCCCCTTGACTAGCTTACTTAGCCCAAAGGTCCATTTTGTTTGGACAGAGATGTGTCAGTTGGCATTTGAGAATCTGAAGGCCCTTCTGGCTAGTGCTCCAGTACTGGCTGCTCCTGACTTCGGCCGGCCATTTAAACTAGCTGTCGATGCTAGCGACGCTGGGGTTGGTGCTGCCCTGCTTCAAGATGACCTGTCAGGGGTTGAGCATCCAGTTTGCTACTTTTCAAAGAAGTTTGACATTCATCAGAAGCATTATTCAACCATCGAGAAAGAGGCCTTGGCCCTTATCTCTGCTCTCGACCATTTCCATGTGTATGTCTCTTCCAGTCAGGCCCTGGT
>CASHTC010000365.1:0-5000 GCA_949357725.1 Hyperoplus immaculatus
AACCCTAACCCTAACCCTAACCCTAACCCTAACCCCCTAACCCTAACCCTAACCCTAACCCTAACCCTAACCCTAACCCTAACCCTAACCCTAACCCTAACCCTAACCCTAACCCTAACCCTAACCCTAACCCTAACCCTAACCCTAACCCTAACCCTAACCCTAACCCTAACCCTAACCCTAACCCTAACCCTAACCCTAACCCTAACCCTAACCCTAACCCTAACCCTAACCCTAACCCTAACCCTAACCCTAACCCTAACCCTAACCCTAACCCTAACCCTAACCCTAACCCTAACCCTAACCCTAACCCTAACCCTAACCCTAACCCTAACCCTAACCCTAACCCTAACCCTAACCCTAACCCTAACCCTAACCCTAACCCTAACCCTAACCCTAACCCTAACCCTAACCCTAACCCTGGTTAAAACCCCCTTATCCTAACCCTAACCCTAACCCTAACCCTACTTATCTTTTTAGAGATGGACTTCATGTGCAGCTTCACGGGCAAGGCTATGGCGAAATAGAAACAGAAAGAGCAGAGCAGAGACATGTTAGTCCAATAATACAATACATATATTTTTTTGTATTTGATTATGAGCACCTTATGTCACATTCAACCATGAATGAGTTACCTATTTAGACGGGGCAGAGGAGTTGTAGTCCATTGTGAAGGCTTTGTTTTGTCCGTCTGTAAAACAGAAAAAAAATATTTATTGTCTATACAGACAGACAGATAGACAGACAGACAGACAGACAGACAGACAGACAGCCAGACAGACAGACAGACAGACAGAGGGAGAGACAGACAGACAGACAGACAGAGGGAGAGACAGACAGAGAGAGAGAGAGAGAGAGGGAGAGACAGACAGAGGGAGAGAGAGACAGACAGAGAGACACACACACACACACACACACACACACACACACACACACACAGGTCAGAAAATTAAATGCACATTCCTAATATATTAATATTGATAATAATAATGTGTGTTAGTGAGTGAGTGTGTATTAACCCTGTGTGTGTGTGTGTGTGTGTGTACTCACGCGTTGGGGGTGTAGACATACAGACAGACAGACAGACAGACAGACTGTTATAGATGCTTTTGCATGTGAATACGAATGTTTTTCATTGATTAAGACGTGTTGTTGATGACGTTGTAACACACTGGAAGAGACAGGAGACTGGCTTTGGAATGAGAGTCTAAAAAAACATTTATTTTGATTTATCAAAAGCACAGTCATGCATTGATATGTATTATCTCCGCAAAGCCACAAGAGGGCAGCATTGGCCCATATTGGAACTTTTTTTTTTGGACTCAGCACTTAGAAAGATGTTTCGCTTATAACTCCAGAACCGTAGGTCCTAGAGACTTGAAACCAAGTTCTGTCCGACATAATTCGGGCACGCTGAACACACTGGAGTTGTCCCCGAGTCTCTACGACCTTCCGTTCAGGAGATACAGAACTTTTAAACATAAAAACACTCATAACTCGGAAACCAAAGCTCCTAGAGCCTCGGGGGTAGCACCATTGGAAAGCCCATCCCAAAATTAGTCTAGTAGGCCACTTTAAATGTCAACTTTACCTTTTCAAGGAGAGTTATTTGACGATGGCCCTTTGGGCCATCCTGGTTAAAACCCCCTTATCCTAGCCCAGCTTCCACATTCAGATTCCACATTCCACATTCAGCTTCCACATTCAGATTCCACATTCCACATTCAGATTCCACATTCAGATTCCACATTCCACTTCCACATTCAGATTCCACATTCAGATTCCACATTCCACATTCAGATTCCACATTCAGATTCCACATTCCACATTCAGATTCCACATTCAGATTCCAACTTTTTACATAGGGTTTTTAGAAAACTTCACTACAGACCATTACCAGACCACTCGAAATGGCCTGAAACGTGCTCATAGACACTTCCTGGGGGAACTTTTTTTTTTTGGACTCAACACTTAGAGATATTTTCGATGACGCCCATTCATTCCCATTGGGCCGACGTTTTCGCTTATAACTCCAGAACCGTAGGTCCTAGAGACTTGAAACCAAGTTCCGTCGACATAATTCGGCCACGCTGAACACACTGGAGTTGTCCCCGAGTCTCTACGACCTTCCGTTCAGGAGATACAGAACTTTTAAACATAAAAACACTCATAACTCGGAAAACAAAGCTCCTAGAGCCTCGGGGGTAGCACCATTGGAAAGCCCATCCCAAAATTAGTCTAGTAGGCCACTTTAAATGTCAACTTTACCTTTTCAAGGAGAGTTATTTGACGATGGCCCTTTGGGCCATCCTGGTTAAAACCCCCTTATCCTAACCCTAACCCTAACCCTAACCCTAACCCTAACCCTAACCCTAACCCTAACCCTAACCCTAACCCTAACCCAAGTTTCTCGGAAATGGCTAAAAATTGGTGAGCATGTAGTCCTGGCCAAGGGCTACAACAGGCACTGCTTGGAATTGTGTTGCCCCTCTGCGTTGGGGAGTTACGGAGCTTCAAACTTTTCAAATCGCGATTGCAGTACCCACAATCGCCACCAGGGGGACGAAACTTTTTCTGCCAATGCGCCTGGTCCCAAGGTATCCGAGGATGGTCTCGGTATGAGGTTGCCCCTCTGCGTTCAAAATTTACGTCCAAAAAACCACTTTTGAAAAGTGGGCAGATTGCTCTTAACCTAACCCTAACCCTAACCCTAACCCTAACCCTAACCCTAACCCTAACCCTAACCCTTGAAAAGTGGGCAGATTGCTCTTAACCTAACCCTAACCCTAACCCTAACCCTAACCCTAACCCTAACCCTAACCCTAACCCTAACCCTAACCCTAACCCTAACCCTAACCCTAACCCTATGGCCTGAAACGTGCTCCTAAATACTTTTTGGAAAAACCATTTTCGACTCCACACTTAGTCAAATTTTTTACAAAAAAATATTTTATATAGGGTTTTTAAAAAAGTTCACCACAGACCATTACCAGACCACTCAAAATGGCCTGAAACGTGCTCCTAGACACTTCCTGGGGGAACTTTTTTTTTTTGGACTCAACACTTAGAGAAATTTTCAATGACGCCCATTCATTCCTATTGGGCGAACGTTTTCGCTTATAACTCCAGAACCGTAGGTCCTAGAGACTTGAAACCAAGTTCCGTCTGACCTAATTTGGGGTCGCTGAACACGCCAGAGTTGAAATCAAGTCTCTACGACTTACCGTTCCGGAGATATGGCCATTTTAAAGTTTCAAACTAAGATTTCGAATATTTCCCAAGGTTCCACGGGGTCAAACGACACACCATTGGAAAGATCTGGGGCCAAGGAATCCAAGGAACTTAGTTCCATGATGATAGGGCATTCCTATCCGGAGTTATTGGCAAAAACATTCTTGAGACGCGTCTCAAAGGACGTATTTATCCCTATAACCTAACCCTAACCCTAACCCTAACCCTAACCCTAACCCTAACCCTAACCCTAACCCTAACCCTAACCCTAACCCTAACCCTAACCCTAACCCTAACCCTAACCCTAACCCTAACCCCTAACCCTAACCCTAACCCTAACCCTAACCCTAACCCTAACCCTAACCCTAACCCTAACCCTAACCCTAACCCTAACCCTAACCCTAACCCTAACCCTAACCCTAACCCTAACCCTAACCCTAACCCTAACCCTAACCCTAACCCTAACCCTAACCCTAACCCCTAACCCTAACCCTAACCCTAACCCTAACCCTAACCCCTAACCCTAACCCTAACCCTAACCCTAACCCTAACCCTAACCCTAACCCTAACCCTAACCCTAACCCTAACCCTAACCCTAACCCTAACCCTAACCCTAACCCTAACCCTAACACACTGGAAGAGACAGGAGACTGGCTTTGGAATGAGAGTCTAAAAAAACATTTATTTTGATTTATCAAAAGCACAGTCATGCATTGATATGTATTATCTCCGCAAAGCCACAAGAGGGCAGCATTGGCCCATATTGGAACTTTTTTTTTTGGACTCAGCACTTAGAAAGATGTTTCGCTTATAACTCCAGAACCGTAGGTCCTAGAGACTTGAAACCAAGTTATGTCCGACATAATTCGGGCACGCTGAACACACTGGAGTTGTCCCCGAGTCTCTACGACCTTCCGTTCAGGAGATACAGAACTTTTAAACATAAAAACACTGGAAACTCACAGAAGGAAAGCTCCTAGAGCCTCGGGGGTAGCACCATTGGAAAGCCCATCCCAAAATTAGTCTAGTAGGCCACTTTAAATGTCAACTTTAACTTTTCAAGGAGAGTTATTTGACGATGGCCCTTATCCTAGCCCAGCTTCCACATTCAGATTCCACATTCCACATTCAGCTTCCACATTCAGATTCCACATTCCACATTCAGATTCCACATTCAGATTCCACATTCAGATTCCACATTCCACATTCAGATTCCACATTCAGATTCCACATTCCACATTCAGATTCCACATTCAGATTCCAACTTTTTACATAGGGTTTTTAGAAAACTTCACTACAGACCATTACCAGACCACTCGAAATGGCCTGAAACGTGCTCATAGACACTTCCTGGGGGAACTTTTTTTTTTTGGACTCAACACTTAGAGATATTTTCAATGACGCCCATTCATTCCCATTGGGCCGACGTTTTCGCTTATAACTCCAGAACCGTAGGTCCTAGAGACTTGAAACCAGTTCCGTCAGACATAATTCGGCCACGCTGAACACACTGGAGTTGTCCCCGAGTCTCTACGACCTTCCGTTCAGGAGATACAGAACTTTTAAACATAAAAACACTCATAACTCGGAAAACAAAGCTCCTAGAGCCTCGGGGGTAGCACCATTGGAAAGCCCATCCCAAAATTAGTCTAGTAGGCCACTTTAAATGTCAACTTTACCTTTTCAAGGAGAGTTATTTGACGATGGCCCTTTGGGCCATCCTGGTTAAAACCCCCTTATCCTAGTCATGCACTGATATGTATTATCTC
>CASHTC010000365.1:15000-25000 GCA_949357725.1 Hyperoplus immaculatus
CAGATTGCTCTTAACCTAACCCTAACCCTAACCCTAACCCTAACCCTAACCCTAACCCTAACCCTAACCCTAACCCCTAACCCTAACCCTAACCCTAACCCTAACCCTAACCCCTAACCCTAACCCTAACCCTAACCCTAACCCTAACCCTAACCCTAACCCTAACCCTCTAACCCTAACCCTAACCCTAACCCTAACCCTAACCCTAACCCCTAACCCTAACCCTAACCCTAACCCTAACCCTAACCCTAACCCTAACCCTAACCCTAACCCTAACCCTAACCCTAACCCTAACCCTAACCCCTAACCCTAACCCTAACCCTAACCCTAACCCTAACCCTAACCCTAACCCTAACCCTAACCCTAACCCTAGCACTTAGAAAGATGTTTCGCTTATAACTCCAGAACCGTAGGTCCTAGAGACTTGAAACCAAGTTATGTCCGACATAATTCGGGCACGCTGAACACACTGGAGTTGTCCCCGAGTCTCTACGACCTTCCGTTCAGGAGATACAGAACTTTTAAACATAAAAACACTGGAAACTCACAGAAGGAAAGCTCCTAGAGCCTCGGGGGTAGCACCATTGGAAAGCCCATCCCAAAATTAGTCTAGTAGGCCACTTTAAATGTCAACTTTACCTTTTCAAGGAGAGTTATTTGACGATGGCCCTTATCCTAGCCCAGCTTCCACATTCAGATTCCACATTCCACATTCAGCTTCCACATTCAGCTTCCACATTCCACATTCAGATTCCACATTCAGATTCCACATTCAGATTCCACATTCCACATTCAGATTCCACATTCAGATTCCACATTCAGATTCCACATTCCACATTCAGATTCCACATTCAGATTCCACATTCCACATTCAGATTCCACATTCAGATTCCAACTTTTTACATAGGGTTTTTAGAAAACTTCACTACAGACCATTACCAGACCACTCGAAATGGCCTGAAACGTGCTCATAGACACTTCCTGGGGGAACTTTTTTTTTTTGGACTCAACACTTAGAGATATTTTCAATGACGCCCATTCATTCCCATTGGGCCGACGTTTTCGCTTATAACTCCAGAACCGTAGGTCCTAGAGACTTGAAACCAAGTTCTGTCCGACATAATTCGGCCACGCTGAACACACTGGAGTTGTCCCCGAGTCTCTACGACCTTCCGTTCAAGAGATACAGAACTTTTAAACATAAAAACACTCATAACTCGGAAACCAAAGCTCCTAGAGCCTCGGGGGTAGCACCATTGGAAAGCCCATCCCAAAATTAGTCTAGTAGGCCACTTTAAATGTCAACTTTACCTTTTCAAGGAGAGTTATTTGACGATGGCCCTTTGGGCCATCCTGGTTAAAACCCCCTTATCCTAGCCCAGCTTCCACATTCAGATTCCACATTCCACATTCAGCTTCCACATTCAGCTTCCACATTCAGATTCCACATTCAGATTCCACATTCCACATTCAGATTCCACATTCAGATTCCACATTCAGATTCCACATTCCACATTCAGATTCCACATTCAGATTCCACATTCCACATTCAGATTCCACATTCAGATTCCAACTTTTTACATAGGGTTTTTAGAAAACTTCACTACAGACCATTACCAGACCACTCGAAATGGCCTGAAACGTGCTCATAGACACTTCCTGGGGGAACTTTTTTTTTTTGGACTCAACACTTAGAGATATTTTCAATGACGCCCATTCATTCCCATTGGGCCGACGTTTTCGCTTATAACTCCAGAACCGTAGGTCCTAGAGACTTGAAACCAAGTTCCGTCAGACATAATTCGGCCACGCTGAACACACTGGAGTTGTCCCCGAGTCTCTACGACCTTCCGTTCAGGAGATACAGAACTTTTAAACATAAAAACACTCATAACTCGGAAAACAAAGCTCCTAGAGCCTCGGGGGTAGCACCATTGGAAAGCCCATCCCAAAATTAGTCTAGTAGGCCACTTTAAATGTCAACTTTACCTTTTCAAGGAGAGTTATTTGACGATGGCCCTTTGGGCCATCCTGGTTAAAACCCCCTTATCCTAGCCCAGCTTCCACATTCAGATTCCACATTCCACATTCAGCTTCCACATTCAGCTTCCACATTCAGATTCCACATTCAGATTCCACATTCCACATTCAGATTCCACATTCAGATTCCACATTCAGATTCCACATTCCACATTCAGATTCCACATTCAGATTCCACATTCCACATTCAGATTCCACATTCAGATTCCAACTTTTTACATAGGGTTTTTAGAAAACTTCACTACAGACCATTACCAGACCACTCGAAATGGCCTGAAACGTGCTCATAGACACTTCCTGGGGGAACTTTTTTTTTTTGGACTCAACACTTAGAGATATTTTCAATGACGCCCATTCATTCCCATTGGGCCGACGTTTTCGCTTATAACTCCAGAACCGTAGGTCCTAGAGACTTGAAACCAAGTTCCGTCAGACATAATTCGGCCACGCTGAACACACTGGAGTTGTCCCCGAGTCTCTACGACCTTCCGTTCAGGAGATACAGAACTTTTAAACATAAAAACACTCATAACTCGGAAAACAAAGCTCCTAGAGCCTCGGGGGTAGCACCATTGGAAAGCCCATCCCAAAATTAGTCTAGTAGGCCACTTTAAATGTCAACTTTACCTTTTCAAGGAGAGTTATTTGACGATGGCCCTTTGGGCCATCCTGGTTAAAACCCCCTTATCCTAGCCCAGCTTCCACATTCAGATTCCACATTCCACATTCAGCTTCCACATTCAGCTTCCACATTCAGATTCCACATTCAGATTCCACATTCCACATTCAGATTCCACATTCAGATTCCACATTCAGATTCCACATTCCACATTCAGATTCCACATTCAGATTCCACATTCCACATTCAGATTCCACATTCAGATTCCAACTTTTTACATAGGGTTTTTAGAAAACTTCACTACAGACCATTACCAGACCACTCGAAATGGCCTGAAACGTGCTCATAGACACTTCCTGGGGGAACTTTTTTTTTTTGGACTCAACACTTAGAGATATTTTCAATGACGCCCATTCATTCCCATTGGGCCGACGTTTTCGCTTATAACTCCAGAACCGTAGGTCCTAGAGACTTGAAACCAAGTTCCGTCAGACATAATTCGGCCACGCTGAACACACTGGAGTTGTCCCCGAGTCTCTACGACCTTCCGTTCAGGAGATACAGAACTTTTAAACATAAAAACACTCATAACTCGGAAAACAAAGCTCCTAGAGCCTCGGGGGTAGCACCATTGGAAAGCCCATCCCAAAATTAGTCTAGTAGGCCACTTTAAATGTCAACTTTACCTTTTCAAGGAGAGTTATTTGACGATGGCCCTTTGGGCCATCCTGGTTAAAACCCCCTTATCCTAACCCTAACCCTAACCCTAACCCTAACCCTAACCCTAACCCTAACCCTAACCCTAACCCTAACCCTAACCCTAACCCCTAACCCTAACCCTAACCCTAACCCTAACCCTAACCCTAACCCTAACCCTAACCCTAACCCTAACCCTAACCCTAACCCTAACCCTAACCCCTAACCCTAACCCTAACCCTAACCCTAACCCTAACCCTAACCCTCTAACCCTAACCCTAACCCTAACCCTAACCCTAACCCTAACGTGCTCCTAAATACTTTTTGGAAAAACCATTTTCGACTCCACACTTAGTCAAATTTTTTACAAAAAAATATTTTATATAGGGTTTTTAAAAAACTTCACCACAGACCATTACCAGACCACTCAAAATGGCCTGAAACGTGCTCCTAGACACTTCCTGGGGGAACTTTTTTTTTTTGCACTCAACACTTAGAGAAATTTTCAATGACGCCCATTCATTCCTATTGGGCGAACGTTTTCGCTTATAACTCCAGAACCGTAGGTCCTAGAGACTTGAAACCAAGTTCCGTCTGACCTAATTTGGGGTCGCTGAACACGCCAGAGTTGAAATCAAGTCTCTACGACTTACCGTTCCGGAGATATGGCCATTTTAAAGTTTCAAACTAAGATTTCGAATATTTCCCAAGGTTCCACGGGGTCAAACGACACACCATTGGAAAGGTCTGGGGCCAAGGAATCCAAGGAACTTGGTTCCATGATGATAGGGCATTCCTATCCGGAGTTATTGGCAAAAACATTCTTGAGACGCGTCTCAAAGGACGTATTTATCCCTATAACCTAACCCTAACCCTAACCCTAACCCTAACCCTAACCCTAACCCTAACCCTAACCCTAACCCTAACCCTAACCCTAACCCTAACCCTAACCCTAACCCTAACCCTAACCCTAACCCTAACCCTAACCCTAACCCTAACCCTAACCCTAACCCTAACCCTAACCCTAACCCTAACCCTAACCCTAACCCTAACCCTAACCCTAACCCTAACCCTAACCCTAACCCTAACCCTAACCCTAACCCTAACCCTAACCCTAACCCTAACCCTAACCCTAACCCTAACCCTAACCCTAACCCTAACCCTAACCCTAACCCTAACCCTAACCCTAACCCTAACCCTAACCCTAACCCTAACCCTAACCCTAACCCTAACCCTAACCCTAACCCTAACCCTAACCCTAACCCTAACCCTAACCCTAACCCTAACCCTAACCCTAACCCTAACCCTAACCCTAACCCTAACCCTAACCCTAACCCTCTAACCCTAACCCTAACCCTAACCCTAACCCTAACCCTAACCCTAACCCTAACCCTAACCCTAACCCTAACCCTAACCCTAACCCTAACCCTAACCCTAACCCCTAACCCTAACCCTAACCCTAACCCTAACCCTAACCCTAACCCTAACCCTAACCCTAACCCTAACCCTAACCCTAACCCTAACCCTAACCCTAACCCTAACCCTAACCCTAACCCTAACCCTAACCCTAACCCTAACCCTAACCCTAACCCTAACCCTAACCCTAACCCTAACCCTAACCCTAACCCTAACCCTGGTTAAAACCCCCTTATCCTAACCCTAACCCTAACCCTAACCCTACTTATCTTTTTAGAGATGGACTTCATGTGCAGCTTCACGGGCAAGGCTATGGCGAAATAGAAACAGAAAGAGCAGAGCAGAGACATGTTAGTCCAATAATACAATACATATATTTTTTTGTATTTGATTATGAGCACCTTATGTCACATTCAACCATGAATGAGTTACCTATTTAGACGGGGCAGAGGAGTTGTAGTCCATTGTGAAGGCTTTGTTTTGTCCGTCTGTAAAACAGAAAAAAAATATTTATTGTCTATACAGACAGACAGATAGACAGACAGACAGACAGACAGACAGACAGACAGCCAGACAGACAGACAGACAGACAGAGGGAGAGACAGACAGACAGACAGACAGAGGGAGAGACAGACAGAGAGAGAGAGAGAGAGAGGGAGAGACAGACAGAGGGAGAGAGAGACAGACAGAGAGACACACACACACACACACACACACACACACACACACACACACAGGTCAGAAAATTAAATGCACATTCCTAATATATTAATATTGATAATAATAATGTGTGTTAGTGAGTGAGTGTGTATTAACCCTGTGTGTGTGTGTGTGTGTGTGTACTCACGCGTTGGGGGTGTAGACATACAGACAGACAGACAGACAGACAGACTGTTATAGATGCTTTTGCATGTGAATACGAATGTTTTTCATTGATTAAGACGTGTTGTTGATGACGTTGTAACACACTGGAAGAGACAGGAGACTGGCTTTGGAATGAGAGTCTAAAAAAACATTTATTTTGATTTATCAAAAGCACAGTCATGCATTGATATGTATTATCTCCGCAAAGCCACAAGAGGGCAGCATTGGCCCATATTGGAACTTTTTTTTTTGGACTCAGCACTTAGAAAGATGTTTCGCTTATAACTCCAGAACCGTAGGTCCTAGAGACTTGAAACCAAGTTCTGTCCGACATAATTCGGGCACGCTGAACACACTGGAGTTGTCCCCGAGTCTCTACGACCTTCCGTTCAGGAGATACAGAACTTTTAAACATAAAAACACTCATAACTCGGAAACCAAAGCTCCTAGAGCCTCGGGGGTAGCACCATTGGAAAGCCCATCCCAAAATTAGTCTAGTAGGCCACTTTAAATGTCAACTTTACCTTTTCAAGGAGAGTTATTTGACGATGGCCCTTTGGGCCATCCTGGTTAAAACCCCCTTATCCTAGCCCAGCTTCCACATTCAGATTCCACATTCCACATTCAGCTTCCACATTCAGATTCCACATTCCACATTCAGATTCCACATTCAGATTCCACATTCCACTTCCACATTCAGATTCCACATTCAGATTCCACATTCCACATTCAGATTCCACATTCAGATTCCACATTCCACATTCAGATTCCACATTCAGATTCCAACTTTTTACATAGGGTTTTTAGAAAACTTCACTACAGACCATTACCAGACCACTCGAAATGGCCTGAAACGTGCTCATAGACACTTCCTGGGGGAACTTTTTTTTTTTGGACTCAACACTTAGAGATATTTTCGATGACGCCCATTCATTCCCATTGGGCCGACGTTTTCGCTTATAACTCCAGAACCGTAGGTCCTAGAGACTTGAAACCAAGTTCCGTCGACATAATTCGGCCACGCTGAACACACTGGAGTTGTCCCCGAGTCTCTACGACCTTCCGTTCAGGAGATACAGAACTTTTAAACATAAAAACACTCATAACTCGGAAAACAAAGCTCCTAGAGCCTCGGGGGTAGCACCATTGGAAAGCCCATCCCAAAATTAGTCTAGTAGGCCACTTTAAATGTCAACTTTACCTTTTCAAGGAGAGTTATTTGACGATGGCCCTTTGGGCCATCCTGGTTAAAACCCCCTTATCCTAACCCTAACCCTAACCCTAACCCTAACCCTAACCCTAACCCTAACCCTAACCCTAACCCTAACCCAAGTTTCTCGGAAATGGCTAAAAATTGGTGAGCATGTAGTCCTGGCCAAGGGCTACAACAGGCACTGCTTGGAATTGTGTTGCCCCTCTGCGTTGGGGAGTTACGGAGCTTCAAACTTTTCAAATCGCGATTGCAGTACCCACAATCGCCACCAGGGGGACGAAACTTTTTCTGCCAATGCGCCTGGTCCCAAGGTATCCGAGGATGGTCTCGGTATGAGGTTGCCCCTCTGCGTTCAAAATTTACGTCCAAAAAACCACTTTTGAAAAGTGGGCAGATTGCTCTTAACCTAACCCTAACCCTAACCCTAACCCTAACCCTAACCCTAACCCTAACCCTAACCCTTGAAAAGTGGGCAGATTGCTCTTAACCTAACCCTAACCCTAACCCTAACCCTAACCCTAACCCTAACCCTAACCCTAACCCTAACCCTAACCCTAACCCTAACCCTAACCCTAACCCTATGGCCTGAAACGTGCTCCTAAATACTTTTTGGAAAAACCATTTTCGACTCCACACTTAGTCAAATTTTTTACAAAAAAATATTTTATATAGGGTTTTTAAAAAAGTTCACCACAGACCATTACCAGACCACTCAAAATGGCCTGAAACGTGCTCCTAGACACTTCCTGGGGGAACTTTTTTTTTTTGGACTCAACACTTAGAGAAATTTTCAATGACGCCCATTCATTCCTATTGGGCGAACGTTTTCGCTTATAACTCCAGAACCGTAGGTCCTAGAGACTTGAAACCAAGTTCCGTCTGACCTAATTTGGGGTCGCTGAACACGCCAGAGTTGAAATCAAGTCTCTACGACTTACCGTTCCGGAGATATGGCCATTTTAAAGTTTCAAACTAAGATTTCGAATATTTCCCAAGGTTCCACGGGGTCAAACGACACACCATTGGAAAGATCTGGGGCCAAGGAATCCAAGGAACTTAGTTCCATGATGATAGGGCATTCCTATCCGGAGTTATTGGCAAAAACATTCTTGAGACGCGTCTCAAAGGACGTATTTATCCCTATAACCTAACCCTAACCCTAACCCTAACCCTAACCCTAACCCTAACCCTAACCCTTTGGGCCATCCTGGTTAAAACCCCCTTATCCTAGCCCAGCTTCCACATTCAGATTCCACATTCCACATTCAGATTCCACATTCAGATTCCACATTCAGATTCCACATTCCACATTCAGATTCCACATTCAGATTCCACATTCCACTTCCACATTCAGATTCCACATTCAGATTCCACATTCCACATTCAGATTCCACATTCAGATTCCACATTCCACATTCAGATTCCACATTCAGATTCCACATTCCACATTCAGATTCCACATTCAGATTCCAACTTTTTACATAGGGTTTTTAGAAAACTTCACTACAGACCATTACCAGACCACTCGAAATGGCCTGAAACGTGCTCATAGACACTTCCTGGGGGAACTTTTTTTTTTTGGACTCAACACTTAGAGATATTTTCAATGACGCCCATTCATTCCCATTGGGCCGACGTTTTCGCTTATAACTCCAGAACCGTAGGTCCTAGAGACTTGAAACCAAGTTCCGTCAGACATAATTCCGCCACGCTGAACACACTGGAGTTGTCCCCGAGTCTCTACGACCTTCCGTTCAGGAGATACAGAACTTTTAAACATAAAAACACTCATAACTCGGAAAACAAAGCTCCTAGAGCCTCGGGGGTAGCACCATTGGAAAGCCCATCCCAAAATTAGTCTAGTAGGCCACTTTAAATGTCAACTTTACCTTTTCAAGGAGAGTTATTTGACGATGGCCCTTTGGGCCATCCTGGTTAAAACCCCCTTATCCTAGCCCAGCTTCCACATTCAGATTCCACATTCCACATTCAGCTTCCACATTCAGATTCCACATTCAGATTCCACATTCCACATTCAGATTCCACATTCAGATTCCACATTCCACTTCCACATTCAGATTCCACATTCAGATTCCACATTCCACATTCAGATTCCACATTCAGATTCCACATTCCACATTCAGATTCCACATTCAGATTCCAGATTCCACATTCAGATTCCACATTCAGATTCCACATTCCACATTCAGATTCCACATTCAGATTCCACATTCCACATACAGATTCCACATTCAGATTCCACATTCCACATTCAGATTCCACATTCAGATTCCAACTTTTTACATAGGGTTTTTAGAAAACTTCACCACAGACCATTACCAGACCACTCAAAATGGCCTGGAACGTGCTCCTAGACACTTTCTGTGGGAAGTATTTTTGACTCCACACTTAGTCAAATTTTCACACAATTTCACTTGTACTCATTTGGCCATAACTTCTGATAGGAAGGTCATAAAGACCTACTTTCAACGGATTTGGAATCAGGAAGAGCCCCTCTTTCAACAGACATATTATGGGCCAAAACACTACTGCGCATGCGCAGACCAAATCGGCCATAACTCGGGATAGAAACAACATAGAACCAAAATTTCAACGGATTCTGATCCGTCCCCACGCCTAGTATCTTGGTTAAAAATCTTGTGCAGTTGCCCCTCCCCTACCAGACGTTATTCCCAAAAAACCTGTTTTTCCATGTTAAAAAAAGTTACTCGGAAATGGCTAAAAATTGGTGAGCATGTAGTCCTGGCCAAGGGCTACAACAGGCACTGCTTGGAATTGTGTTGCCCCTCTGCGTTGGGGAGTTACAGAGCTTCAAACTTTTCAAATCGCGATTGCAGTACCCACAATCGCCACCAGGGGGACGAAACTTTTTCGGCCAATGCGCCTGGTCCCAAGGTATCCGAGGATGGTCTCGGTATGAGGTTGCCCCTCTGCGTTCAAAATTTACGTCCAAAAAACCACTTTTGAAAAGTGGGCAGATTGCTCTTAACCTAACCCTAACCCTAACCCTAACCCTAACCCTAACCCTAACCCTAACCCTAACCCTAACCCTAACCCTAACCCTAACCCTAACCCTAACCCTAACCCTAACCCTAACCCTAACCCTAACCCTAACCCTAACCCTAACCCTA
>CASHTC010000365.1:27500-32500 GCA_949357725.1 Hyperoplus immaculatus
CCTAACCCTAACCCTAACCCTAACCCTAACCCTAACCCTAACCCTAACCCTAACCCTAACCCTAACCCTAACCCTAACCCTAACCCTAACCCTAACCCTAACCCTAACCCTAACCCTAACCCTAACCCTAACCCTAACCCTAACCCTAACCCTAACCCTAACCCTAACCCTAACCCTAACCCTAACCCTAACCCTAACCCTAACCCTAACCCTAACCCTGGTTAAAACCCCCTTATCCTAACCCTAACCCTAACCCTAACCCTACTTATCTTTTTAGAGATGGACTTCATGTGCAGCTTCACGGGCAAGGCTATGGCGAAATAGAAACAGAAAGAGCAGAGCAGAGACATGTTAGTCCAATAATACAATACATATATTTTTTTGTATTTGATTATGAGCACCTTATGTCACATTCAACCATGAATGAGTTACCTATTTAGACGGGGCAGAGGAGTTGTAGTCCATTGTGAAGGCTTTGTTTTGTCCGTCTGTAAAACAGAAAAAAAATATTTATTGTCTATACAGACAGACAGATAGACAGACAGACAGACAGACAGACAGACAGACAGCCAGACAGACAGACAGACAGACAGAGGGAGAGACAGACAGACAGACAGACAGAGGGAGAGACAGACAGAGAGAGAGAGAGAGAGAGGGAGAGACAGACAGAGGGAGAGAGAGACAGACAGAGAGACACACACACACACACACACACACACACACACACACACACACAGGTCAGAAAATTAAATGCACATTCCTAATATATTAATATTGATAATAATAATGTGTGTTAGTGAGTGAGTGTGTATTAACCCTGTGTGTGTGTGTGTGTGTGTGTACTCACGCGTTGGGGGTGTAGACATACAGACAGACAGACAGACAGACAGACTGTTATAGATGCTTTTGCATGTGAATACGAATGTTTTTCATTGATTAAGACGTGTTGTTGATGACGTTGTAACACACTGGAAGAGACAGGAGACTGGCTTTGGAATGAGAGTCTAAAAAAACATTTATTTTGATTTATCAAAAGCACAGTCATGCATTGATATGTATTATCTCCGCAAAGCCACAAGAGGGCAGCATTGGCCCATATTGGAACTTTTTTTTTTGGACTCAGCACTTAGAAAGATGTTTCGCTTATAACTCCAGAACCGTAGGTCCTAGAGACTTGAAACCAAGTTCTGTCCGACATAATTCGGGCACGCTGAACACACTGGAGTTGTCCCCGAGTCTCTACGACCTTCCGTTCAGGAGATACAGAACTTTTAAACATAAAAACACTCATAACTCGGAAACCAAAGCTCCTAGAGCCTCGGGGGTAGCACCATTGGAAAGCCCATCCCAAAATTAGTCTAGTAGGCCACTTTAAATGTCAACTTTACCTTTTCAAGGAGAGTTATTTGACGATGGCCCTTTGGGCCATCCTGGTTAAAACCCCCTTATCCTAGCCCAGCTTCCACATTCAGATTCCACATTCCACATTCAGCTTCCACATTCAGATTCCACATTCCACATTCAGATTCCACATTCAGATTCCACATTCCACTTCCACATTCAGATTCCACATTCAGATTCCACATTCCACATTCAGATTCCACATTCAGATTCCACATTCCACATTCAGATTCCACATTCAGATTCCAACTTTTTACATAGGGTTTTTAGAAAACTTCACTACAGACCATTACCAGACCACTCGAAATGGCCTGAAACGTGCTCATAGACACTTCCTGGGGGAACTTTTTTTTTTTGGACTCAACACTTAGAGATATTTTCGATGACGCCCATTCATTCCCATTGGGCCGACGTTTTCGCTTATAACTCCAGAACCGTAGGTCCTAGAGACTTGAAACCAAGTTCCGTCGACATAATTCGGCCACGCTGAACACACTGGAGTTGTCCCCGAGTCTCTACGACCTTCCGTTCAGGAGATACAGAACTTTTAAACATAAAAACACTCATAACTCGGAAAACAAAGCTCCTAGAGCCTCGGGGGTAGCACCATTGGAAAGCCCATCCCAAAATTAGTCTAGTAGGCCACTTTAAATGTCAACTTTACCTTTTCAAGGAGAGTTATTTGACGATGGCCCTTTGGGCCATCCTGGTTAAAACCCCCTTATCCTAACCCTAACCCTAACCCTAACCCTAACCCTAACCCTAACCCTAACCCTAACCCTAACCCTAACCCTAACCCAAGTTTCTCGGAAATGGCTAAAAATTGGTGAGCATGTAGTCCTGGCCAAGGGCTACAACAGGCACTGCTTGGAATTGTGTTGCCCCTCTGCGTTGGGGAGTTACGGAGCTTCAAACTTTTCAAATCGCGATTGCAGTACCCACAATCGCCACCAGGGGGACGAAACTTTTTCTGCCAATGCGCCTGGTCCCAAGGTATCCGAGGATGGTCTCGGTATGAGGTTGCCCCTCTGCGTTCAAAATTTACGTCCAAAAAACCACTTTTGAAAAGTGGGCAGATTGCTCTTAACCTAACCCTAACCCTAACCCTAACCCTAACCCTAACCCTAACCCTAACCCTAACCCTTGAAAAGTGGGCAGATTGCTCTTAACCTAACCCTAACCCTAACCCTAACCCTAACCCTAACCCTAACCCTAACCCTAACCCTAACCCTAACCCTAACCCTAACCCTAACCCTAACCCTATGGCCTGAAACGTGCTCCTAAATACTTTTTGGAAAAACCATTTTCGACTCCACACTTAGTCAAATTTTTTACAAAAAAATATTTTATATAGGGTTTTTAAAAAAGTTCACCACAGACCATTACCAGACCACTCAAAATGGCCTGAAACGTGCTCCTAGACACTTCCTGGGGGAACTTTTTTTTTTTGGACTCAACACTTAGAGAAATTTTCAATGACGCCCATTCATTCCTATTGGGCGAACGTTTTCGCTTATAACTCCAGAACCGTAGGTCCTAGAGACTTGAAACCAAGTTCCGTCTGACCTAATTTGGGGTCGCTGAACACGCCAGAGTTGAAATCAAGTCTCTACGACTTACCGTTCCGGAGATATGGCCATTTTAAAGTTTCAAACTAAGATTTCGAATATTTCCCAAGGTTCCACGGGGTCAAACGACACACCATTGGAAAGATCTGGGGCCAAGGAATCCAAGGAACTTAGTTCCATGATGATAGGGCATTCCTATCCGGAGTTATTGGCAAAAACATTCTTGAGACGCGTCTCAAAGGACGTATTTATCCCTATAACCTAACCCTAACCCTAACCCTAACCCTAACCCTAACCCTAACCCTAACCCTAACCCTAACCCTAACCCTAACCCTAACCCTAACCCTAACCCTAACCCTAACCCTAACCCTAACCCCTAACCCTAACCCTAACCCTAACCCTAACCCTAACCCTAACCCTAACCCTAACCCTAACCCTAACCCTAACCCTAACCCTAACCCTAACCCTAACCCTAACCCTAACCCTAACCCTAACCCTAACCCTAACCCTAACCCTAACCCCTAACCCTAACCCTAACCCTAACCCTAACCCTAACCCCTAACCCTAACCCTAACCCTAACCCTAACCCTAACCCTAACCCTAACCCTAACCCTAACCCTAACCCTAACCCTAACCCTAACCCTAACCCTAACCCTAACCCTAACACACTGGAAGAGACAGGAGACTGGCTTTGGAATGAGAGTCTAAAAAAACATTTATTTTGATTTATCAAAAGCACAGTCATGCATTGATATGTATTATCTCCGCAAAGCCACAAGAGGGCAGCATTGGCCCATATTGGAACTTTTTTTTTTGGACTCAGCACTTAGAAAGATGTTTCGCTTATAACTCCAGAACCGTAGGTCCTAGAGACTTGAAACCAAGTTATGTCCGACATAATTCGGGCACGCTGAACACACTGGAGTTGTCCCCGAGTCTCTACGACCTTCCGTTCAGGAGATACAGAACTTTTAAACATAAAAACACTGGAAACTCACAGAAGGAAAGCTCCTAGAGCCTCGGGGGTAGCACCATTGGAAAGCCCATCCCAAAATTAGTCTAGTAGGCCACTTTAAATGTCAACTTTAACTTTTCAAGGAGAGTTATTTGACGATGGCCCTTATCCTAGCCCAGCTTCCACATTCAGATTCCACATTCCACATTCAGCTTCCACATTCAGATTCCACATTCCACATTCAGATTCCACATTCAGATTCCACATTCAGATTCCACATTCCACATTCAGATTCCACATTCAGATTCCACATTCCACATTCAGATTCCACATTCAGATTCCAACTTTTTACATAGGGTTTTTAGAAAACTTCACTACAGACCATTACCAGACCACTCGAAATGGCCTGAAACGTGCTCATAGACACTTCCTGGGGGAACTTTTTTTTTTTGGACTCAACACTTAGAGATATTTTCAATGACGCCCATTCATTCCCATTGGGCCGACGTTTTCGCTTATAACTCCAGAACCGTAGGTCCTAGAGACTTGAAACCAGTTCCGTCAGACATAATTCGGCCACGCTGAACACACTGGAGTTGTCCCCGAGTCTCTACGACCTTCCGTTCAGGAGATACAGAACTTTTAAACATAAAAACACTCATAACTCGGAAAACAAAGCTCCTAGAGCCTCGGGGGTAGCACCATTGGAAAGCCCATCCCAAAATTAGTCTAGTAGGCCACTTTAAATGTCAACTTTACCTTTTCAAGGAGAGTTATTTGACGATGGCCCTTTGGGCCATCCTGGTTAAAACCCCCTTATCCTAGTCATGCACTGATATGTATTATCTCCGCAAAGCCACAAGAGGGCAGCATTGGCCCATATTGGAACTTTTTTTTTCGGACTCAGCACTTAGAAAGATATTTCGCTTATAACTCCAGAACCGTAGGTCCTAGAGACTTGAAACCAAGTTCTGTCCGACATAATTCGGGCACGCTGAACACACTGGAGTTGTCCCCGAGTCTCTACGACCTTCCGTTCAGGAGATACAGAACTTTTAAACATAAAAACACTGGAA
>CASHTC010000365.1:40000-55000 GCA_949357725.1 Hyperoplus immaculatus
ATGTTTCGCTTATAACTCCAGAACCGTAGGTCCTAGAGACTTGAAACCAAGTTATGTCCGACATAATTCGGGCACGCTGAACACACTGGAGTTGTCCCCGAGTCTCTACGACCTTCCGTTCAGGAGATACAGAACTTTTAAACATAAAAACACTGGAAACTCACAGAAGGAAAGCTCCTAGAGCCTCGGGGGTAGCACCATTGGAAAGCCCATCCCAAAATTAGTCTAGTAGGCCACTTTAAATGTCAACTTTACCTTTTCAAGGAGAGTTATTTGACGATGGCCCTTATCCTAGCCCAGCTTCCACATTCAGATTCCACATTCCACATTCAGCTTCCACATTCAGCTTCCACATTCCACATTCAGATTCCACATTCAGATTCCACATTCAGATTCCACATTCCACATTCAGATTCCACATTCAGATTCCACATTCAGATTCCACATTCCACATTCAGATTCCACATTCAGATTCCACATTCCACATTCAGATTCCACATTCAGATTCCAACTTTTTACATAGGGTTTTTAGAAAACTTCACTACAGACCATTACCAGACCACTCGAAATGGCCTGAAACGTGCTCATAGACACTTCCTGGGGGAACTTTTTTTTTTTGGACTCAACACTTAGAGATATTTTCAATGACGCCCATTCATTCCCATTGGGCCGACGTTTTCGCTTATAACTCCAGAACCGTAGGTCCTAGAGACTTGAAACCAAGTTCTGTCCGACATAATTCGGCCACGCTGAACACACTGGAGTTGTCCCCGAGTCTCTACGACCTTCCGTTCAAGAGATACAGAACTTTTAAACATAAAAACACTCATAACTCGGAAACCAAAGCTCCTAGAGCCTCGGGGGTAGCACCATTGGAAAGCCCATCCCAAAATTAGTCTAGTAGGCCACTTTAAATGTCAACTTTACCTTTTCAAGGAGAGTTATTTGACGATGGCCCTTTGGGCCATCCTGGTTAAAACCCCCTTATCCTAGCCCAGCTTCCACATTCAGATTCCACATTCCACATTCAGCTTCCACATTCAGCTTCCACATTCAGATTCCACATTCAGATTCCACATTCCACATTCAGATTCCACATTCAGATTCCACATTCAGATTCCACATTCCACATTCAGATTCCACATTCAGATTCCACATTCCACATTCAGATTCCACATTCAGATTCCAACTTTTTACATAGGGTTTTTAGAAAACTTCACTACAGACCATTACCAGACCACTCGAAATGGCCTGAAACGTGCTCATAGACACTTCCTGGGGGAACTTTTTTTTTTTGGACTCAACACTTAGAGATATTTTCAATGACGCCCATTCATTCCCATTGGGCCGACGTTTTCGCTTATAACTCCAGAACCGTAGGTCCTAGAGACTTGAAACCAAGTTCCGTCAGACATAATTCGGCCACGCTGAACACACTGGAGTTGTCCCCGAGTCTCTACGACCTTCCGTTCAGGAGATACAGAACTTTTAAACATAAAAACACTCATAACTCGGAAAACAAAGCTCCTAGAGCCTCGGGGGTAGCACCATTGGAAAGCCCATCCCAAAATTAGTCTAGTAGGCCACTTTAAATGTCAACTTTACCTTTTCAAGGAGAGTTATTTGACGATGGCCCTTTGGGCCATCCTGGTTAAAACCCCCTTATCCTAGCCCAGCTTCCACATTCAGATTCCACATTCCACATTCAGCTTCCACATTCAGCTTCCACATTCAGATTCCACATTCAGATTCCACATTCCACATTCAGATTCCACATTCAGATTCCACATTCAGATTCCACATTCCACATTCAGATTCCACATTCAGATTCCACATTCCACATTCAGATTCCACATTCAGATTCCAACTTTTTACATAGGGTTTTTAGAAAACTTCACTACAGACCATTACCAGACCACTCGAAATGGCCTGAAACGTGCTCATAGACACTTCCTGGGGGAACTTTTTTTTTTTGGACTCAACACTTAGAGATATTTTCAATGACGCCCATTCATTCCCATTGGGCCGACGTTTTCGCTTATAACTCCAGAACCGTAGGTCCTAGAGACTTGAAACCAAGTTCCGTCAGACATAATTCGGCCACGCTGAACACACTGGAGTTGTCCCCGAGTCTCTACGACCTTCCGTTCAGGAGATACAGAACTTTTAAACATAAAAACACTCATAACTCGGAAAACAAAGCTCCTAGAGCCTCGGGGGTAGCACCATTGGAAAGCCCATCCCAAAATTAGTCTAGTAGGCCACTTTAAATGTCAACTTTACCTTTTCAAGGAGAGTTATTTGACGATGGCCCTTTGGGCCATCCTGGTTAAAACCCCCTTATCCTAGCCCAGCTTCCACATTCAGATTCCACATTCCACATTCAGCTTCCACATTCAGCTTCCACATTCAGATTCCACATTCAGATTCCACATTCCACATTCAGATTCCACATTCAGATTCCACATTCAGATTCCACATTCCACATTCAGATTCCACATTCAGATTCCACATTCCACATTCAGATTCCACATTCAGATTCCAACTTTTTACATAGGGTTTTTAGAAAACTTCACTACAGACCATTACCAGACCACTCGAAATGGCCTGAAACGTGCTCATAGACACTTCCTGGGGGAACTTTTTTTTTTTGGACTCAACACTTAGAGATATTTTCAATGACGCCCATTCATTCCCATTGGGCCGACGTTTTCGCTTATAACTCCAGAACCGTAGGTCCTAGAGACTTGAAACCAAGTTCCGTCAGACATAATTCGGCCACGCTGAACACACTGGAGTTGTCCCCGAGTCTCTACGACCTTCCGTTCAGGAGATACAGAACTTTTAAACATAAAAACACTCATAACTCGGAAAACAAAGCTCCTAGAGCCTCGGGGGTAGCACCATTGGAAAGCCCATCCCAAAATTAGTCTAGTAGGCCACTTTAAATGTCAACTTTACCTTTTCAAGGAGAGTTATTTGACGATGGCCCTTTGGGCCATCCTGGTTAAAACCCCCTTATCCTAACCCTAACCCTAACCCTAACCCTAACCCTAACCCTAACCCTAACCCTAACCCTAACCCTAACCCTAACCCTAACCCCTAACCCTAACCCTAACCCTAACCCTAACCCTAACCCTAACCCTAACCCTAACCCTAACCCTAACCCTAACCCTAACCCTAACCCTAACCCCTAACCCTAACCCTAACCCTAACCCTAACCCTAACCCTAACCCTCTAACCCTAACCCTAACCCTAACCCTAACCCTAACCCTAACGTGCTCCTAAATACTTTTTGGAAAAACCATTTTCGACTCCACACTTAGTCAAATTTTTTACAAAAAAATATTTTATATAGGGTTTTTAAAAAACTTCACCACAGACCATTACCAGACCACTCAAAATGGCCTGAAACGTGCTCCTAGACACTTCCTGGGGGAACTTTTTTTTTTTGCACTCAACACTTAGAGAAATTTTCAATGACGCCCATTCATTCCTATTGGGCGAACGTTTTCGCTTATAACTCCAGAACCGTAGGTCCTAGAGACTTGAAACCAAGTTCCGTCTGACCTAATTTGGGGTCGCTGAACACGCCAGAGTTGAAATCAAGTCTCTACGACTTACCGTTCCGGAGATATGGCCATTTTAAAGTTTCAAACTAAGATTTCGAATATTTCCCAAGGTTCCACGGGGTCAAACGACACACCATTGGAAAGGTCTGGGGCCAAGGAATCCAAGGAACTTGGTTCCATGATGATAGGGCATTCCTATCCGGAGTTATTGGCAAAAACATTCTTGAGACGCGTCTCAAAGGACGTATTTATCCCTATAACCTAACCCTAACCCTAACCCTAACCCTAACCCTAACCCTAACCCTAACCCTAACCCTAACCCTAACCCTAACCCTAACCCTAACCCTAACCCTAACCCTAACCCTAACCCTAACCCTAACCCTAACCCTAACCCTAACCCTAACCCTAACCCTAACCCTAACCCTAACCCTAACCCTAACCCTAACCCTAACCCTAACCCTAACCCTAACCCTAACCCTAACCCTAACCCTAACCCTAACCCTAACCCTAACCCTAACCCTAACCCTAACCCTAACCCTAACCCTAACCCTAACCCTAACCCTAACCCTAACCCTAACCCTAACCCTAACCCTAACCCTAACCCTAACCCTAACCCTAACCCTAACCCTAACCCTAACCCTAACCCTAACCCTAACCCTAACCCTAACCCTAACCCTAACCCTAACCCTAACCCTAACCCTAACCCTAACCCTAACCCTAACCCTAACCCTAACCCTAACCCTAACCCTAACCCTAACCCTCTAACCCTAACCCTAACCCTAACCCTAACCCTAACCCTAACCCTAACCCTAACCCTAACCCTAACCCTAACCCTAACCCTAACCCTAACCCTAACCCCTAACCCCTAACCCTAACCCTAACCCTAACCCTAACCCTAACCCTAACCCTAACCCTAACCCTAACCCTAACCCTAACCCTAACCCTAACCCTAACCCTAACCCTAACCCTAACCCTAACCCTAACCCTAACCCTAACCCTAACCCTAACCCTAACCCTAACCCTAACCCTAACCCTAACCCTAACCCTAACCCTAACCCTGGTTAAAACCCCCTTATCCTAACCCTAACCCTAACCCTAACCCTACTTATCTTTTTAGAGATGGACTTCATGTGCAGCTTCACGGGCAAGGCTATGGCGAAATAGAAACAGAAAGAGCAGAGCAGAGACATGTTAGTCCAATAATACAATACATATATTTTTTTGTATTTGATTATGAGCACCTTATG
The DNA here is from genome assembly GCA_949357725.1 of Hyperoplus immaculatus. NCBI lineage: Eukaryota > Metazoa > Chordata > Actinopteri > Uranoscopiformes > Ammodytidae > Hyperoplus > Hyperoplus immaculatus. The sequence goes on from CASHTC010000365.1 coordinate 44,820, forward strand.
TCACATTCAACCATGAATGAGTTACCTATTTAGACGGGGCAGAGGAGTTGTAGTCCATTGTGAAGGCTTTGTTTTGTCCGTCTGTAAAACAGAAAAAAAATATTTATTGTCTATACAGACAGACAGATAGACAGACAGACAGACAGACAGACAGACAGACAGCCAGACAGACAGACAGACAGACAGAGGGAGAGACAGACAGACAGACAGACAGAGGGAGAGACAGACAGAGAGAGAGAGAGAGAGAGGGAGAGACAGACAGAGGGAGAGAGAGACAGACAGAGAGACACACACACACACACACACACACACACACACACACACACACAGGTCAGAAAATTAAATGCACATTCCTAATATATTAATATTGATAATAATAATGTGTGTTAGTGAGTGAGTGTGTATTAACCCTGTGTGTGTGTGTGTGTGTGTGTACTCACGCGTTGGGGGTGTAGACATACAGACAGACAGACAGACAGACAGACTGTTATAGATGCTTTTGCATGTGAATACGAATGTTTTTCATTGATTAAGACGTGTTGTTGATGACGTTGTAACACACTGGAAGAGACAGGAGACTGGCTTTGGAATGAGAGTCTAAAAAAACATTTATTTTGATTTATCAAAAGCACAGTCATGCATTGATATGTATTATCTCCGCAAAGCCACAAGAGGGCAGCATTGGCCCATATTGGAACTTTTTTTTTTGGACTCAGCACTTAGAAAGATGTTTCGCTTATAACTCCAGAACCGTAGGTCCTAGAGACTTGAAACCAAGTTCTGTCCGACATAATTCGGGCACGCTGAACACACTGGAGTTGTCCCCGAGTCTCTACGACCTTCCGTTCAGGAGATACAGAACTTTTAAACATAAAAACACTCATAACTCGGAAACCAAAGCTCCTAGAGCCTCGGGGGTAGCACCATTGGAAAGCCCATCCCAAAATTAGTCTAGTAGGCCACTTTAAATGTCAACTTTACCTTTTCAAGGAGAGTTATTTGACGATGGCCCTTTGGGCCATCCTGGTTAAAACCCCCTTATCCTAGCCCAGCTTCCACATTCAGATTCCACATTCCACATTCAGCTTCCACATTCAGATTCCACATTCCACATTCAGATTCCACATTCAGATTCCACATTCCACTTCCACATTCAGATTCCACATTCAGATTCCACATTCCACATTCAGATTCCACATTCAGATTCCACATTCCACATTCAGATTCCACATTCAGATTCCAACTTTTTACATAGGGTTTTTAGAAAACTTCACTACAGACCATTACCAGACCACTCGAAATGGCCTGAAACGTGCTCATAGACACTTCCTGGGGGAACTTTTTTTTTTTGGACTCAACACTTAGAGATATTTTCGATGACGCCCATTCATTCCCATTGGGCCGACGTTTTCGCTTATAACTCCAGAACCGTAGGTCCTAGAGACTTGAAACCAAGTTCCGTCGACATAATTCGGCCACGCTGAACACACTGGAGTTGTCCCCGAGTCTCTACGACCTTCCGTTCAGGAGATACAGAACTTTTAAACATAAAAACACTCATAACTCGGAAAACAAAGCTCCTAGAGCCTCGGGGGTAGCACCATTGGAAAGCCCATCCCAAAATTAGTCTAGTAGGCCACTTTAAATGTCAACTTTACCTTTTCAAGGAGAGTTATTTGACGATGGCCCTTTGGGCCATCCTGGTTAAAACCCCCTTATCCTAACCCTAACCCTAACCCTAACCCTAACCCTAACCCTAACCCTAACCCTAACCCTAACCCTAACCCTAACCCAAGTTTCTCGGAAATGGCTAAAAATTGGTGAGCATGTAGTCCTGGCCAAGGGCTACAACAGGCACTGCTTGGAATTGTGTTGCCCCTCTGCGTTGGGGAGTTACGGAGCTTCAAACTTTTCAAATCGCGATTGCAGTACCCACAATCGCCACCAGGGGGACGAAACTTTTTCTGCCAATGCGCCTGGTCCCAAGGTATCCGAGGATGGTCTCGGTATGAGGTTGCCCCTCTGCGTTCAAAATTTACGTCCAAAAAACCACTTTTGAAAAGTGGGCAGATTGCTCTTAACCTAACCCTAACCCTAACCCTAACCCTAACCCTAACCCTAACCCTAACCCTAACCCTTGAAAAGTGGGCAGATTGCTCTTAACCTAACCCTAACCCTAACCCTAACCCTAACCCTAACCCTAACCCTAACCCTAACCCTAACCCTAACCCTAACCCTAACCCTAACCCTAACCCTATGGCCTGAAACGTGCTCCTAAATACTTTTTGGAAAAACCATTTTCGACTCCACACTTAGTCAAATTTTTTACAAAAAAATATTTTATATAGGGTTTTTAAAAAAGTTCACCACAGACCATTACCAGACCACTCAAAATGGCCTGAAACGTGCTCCTAGACACTTCCTGGGGGAACTTTTTTTTTTTGGACTCAACACTTAGAGAAATTTTCAATGACGCCCATTCATTCCTATTGGGCGAACGTTTTCGCTTATAACTCCAGAACCGTAGGTCCTAGAGACTTGAAACCAAGTTCCGTCTGACCTAATTTGGGGTCGCTGAACACGCCAGAGTTGAAATCAAGTCTCTACGACTTACCGTTCCGGAGATATGGCCATTTTAAAGTTTCAAACTAAGATTTCGAATATTTCCCAAGGTTCCACGGGGTCAAACGACACACCATTGGAAAGATCTGGGGCCAAGGAATCCAAGGAACTTAGTTCCATGATGATAGGGCATTCCTATCCGGAGTTATTGGCAAAAACATTCTTGAGACGCGTCTCAAAGGACGTATTTATCCCTATAACCTAACCCTAACCCTAACCCTAACCCTAACCCTAACCCTAACCCTAACCCTTTGGGCCATCCTGGTTAAAACCCCCTTATCCTAGCCCAGCTTCCACATTCAGATTCCACATTCCACATTCAGATTCCACATTCAGATTCCACATTCAGATTCCACATTCCACATTCAGATTCCACATTCAGATTCCACATTCCACTTCCACATTCAGATTCCACATTCAGATTCCACATTCCACATTCAGATTCCACATTCAGATTCCACATTCCACATTCAGATTCCACATTCAGATTCCACATTCCACATTCAGATTCCACATTCAGATTCCAACTTTTTACATAGGGTTTTTAGAAAACTTCACTACAGACCATTACCAGACCACTCGAAATGGCCTGAAACGTGCTCATAGACACTTCCTGGGGGAACTTTTTTTTTTTGGACTCAACACTTAGAGATATTTTCAATGACGCCCATTCATTCCCATTGGGCCGACGTTTTCGCTTATAACTCCAGAACCGTAGGTCCTAGAGACTTGAAACCAAGTTATGTCCGACATAATTCAGCCACGCTGAACACACTGGAGTTGTCCCCGAGTCTCTACGACCTTCCGTTCAGGAGATACAGAACTTTTAAACATAAAAACACTCATAACTCGGAAACCAAAGCTCCTAGAGCCTCGGGGGTAGCACCATTGGAAAGCCCATCCCAAAATTAGTCTAGTAGGCCACTTTAAATGTCAACTTTACCTTTTCAAGGAGAGTTATTTGACGATGGCCCTTTGGGCCATCCTGGTTAAAACCCCCTTATCCTAGTCATGCACTGATATGTATTATCTCCGCAAAGCCACAAGAGGGCAGCATTGGCCCATATTGGAACTTTTTTTTTCGGACTCAGCACTTAGAAAGATGTTTCGCTTATAACTCCAGAACCGTAGGTCCTAGAGACTTGAAACCAAGTTCTGTCCGACATAATTCGGGCACGCTGAACACACTGGAGTTGTCCCCGAGTCTCTACGACCTTCCGTTCAGGAGATACAGAACTTTTAAACATAAAAACACTGGAAACTCAAAGAAGGAAAGCTCCTAGAGCCTCGGGGGTAGCACCATAGGAAAGCCCATCCCAACATTTGTCTAGTAGGCCAGTTTAAATGTCAACTTTACCTTTTCAAGGAGAGTTATTTGACGATGGCCCTTTGGGCCATCCTGGTTAAAACCCCCTTATCCTAACCCTAACCCTAACCCTAACCCTACTTATCTTTTTAGAGATGGACTTCATGTGCAGCTTCACGGGCAAGGCTATGGCGAAATAGAAACAGAAAGAGCAGAGCAGAGACATGTTAGTCCAATAATACAATACATATATTTTTTTGTATTTGATTATGAGCACCTTATGTCACATTCAACCATGAATGAGTTACCTATTTAGACGGGGCAGAGGAGTTGTAGTCCATTGTGAAGGCTTTGTTTTGTCCGTCTGTAAAACAGAAAAAAAATATTTATTGTCTATACAGACAGACAGATAGACAGACAGACAGACAGACAGACAGACAGACAGACAGACAGACAGACAGACAGACAGACAGACAGAGGGAGAGACAGACAGACAGACAGACAGAGGGAGAGACAGACAGAGAGAGAGAGAGAGAGAGGGAGAGACAGACAGAGGGAGAGAGAGACAGACAGAGAGACACACACACACACACACACACACACACACACACACACACACACACACACACAGGTCAGAAAATTAAATGCACATTCCTAATATATTAATATTGATAATAATAATGTGTGTTAGTGAGTGAGTGTGTATTAACCCTGTGTGTGTGTGTGTGTGTGTGTACTCACGCGTTGGGGGTGTAGACATACAGACAGACAGACAGACAGACAGACTGTTATAGATGCTTTTGCATGTGAATACGAATGTTTTTCATTGATTAAGACGTGTTGTTGATGACGTTGTAACACACTGGAAGAGACAGGAGACTGGCTTTGGAATGAGAGTCTAAAAAAACATTTATTTTGATTTATCAAAAGCACAGTCATGCATTGATATGTATTATCTCCGCAAAGCCACAAGAGGGCAGCATTGGCCCATATTGGAACTTTTTTTTTTGGACTCAGCACTTAGAAAGATGTTTCGCTTATAACTCCAGAACCGTAGGTCCTAGAGACTTGAAACCAAGTTATGTCCGACATAATTCGGGCACGCTGAACACACTGGAGTTGTCCCCGAGTCTCTACGACCTTCCCTTCAGGAGATACAGAACTTTTAAACATAAAAACACTCATAACTCGGAAACCAAAGCTCCCAGAGCCTCGGGGGTAGCACCATTGGAAAGCCCATCCCAAAATTAGTCTAGTAGGCCACTTTAAATGTCAACTTTACCTTTTCAAGGAGAGTTATTTGACGATGGCCCTTTGGGCCATCCTGGTTAAAACCCCCTTATCCTAGCCCAGCTTCCACATTCAGATTCCACATTCCACATTCAGCTTCCACATTCAGCTTCCACATTCAGATTCCACATTCAATTCCACATTCAGATTCCACATTCCACATTCAGATTCCACATTCAGATTCCACATTCAGATTCCACATTCCACATTCAGATTCCACATTCAGATTCCACATTCCACATTCAGATTCCACATTCAGATTCCAACTTTTTACATAGGGTTTTTAGAAAACTTCACTACAGACCATTACCAGACCACTCGAAATGGCCTGAAACGTGCTCATAGACACTTCCTGGGGGAACTTTTTTTTTTTGGACTCAACACTTAGAGATATTTTCAATGACGCCCATTCATTCCCATTGGGCCGACGTTTTCGCTTATAACTCCAGAACCGTAGGTCCTAGAGACTTGAAACCAAGTTCCGTCAGACATAATTCCGCCACGCTGAACACACTGGAGTTGTCCCCGAGTCTCTACGACCTTCCGTTCAGGAGATACAGAACTTTTAAACATAAAAACACTCATAACTCGGAAAACAAAGCTCCTAGAGCCTCGGGGGTAGCACCATTGGAAAGCCCATCCCAAAATTAGTCTAGTAGGCCACTTTAAATGTCAACTTTACCTTTTCAAGGAGAGTTATTTGACGATGGCCCTTTGGGCCATCCTGGTTAAAACCCCCTTATCCTAGCCCAGCTTCCACATTCAGATTCCACATTCCACATTCAGCTTCCACATTCAGATTCCACATTCAGATTCCACATTCCACATTCAGATTCCACATTCAGATTCCACATTCCACTTCCACATTCAGATTCCACATTCAGATTCCACATTCCACATTCAGATTCCACATTCAGATTCCACATTCCACATTCAGATTCCACATTCAGATTCCAGATTCCACATTCAGATTCCACATTCAGATTCCACATTCCACATTCAGATTCCACATTCAGATTCCACATTCCACATACAGATTCCACATTCAGATTCCACATTCCACATTCAGATTCCACATTCAGATTCCAACTTTTTACATAGGGTTTTTAGAAAACTTCACCACAGACCATTACCAGACCACTCAAAATGGCCTGGAACGTGCTCCTAGACACTTTCTGTGGGAAGTATTTTTGACTCCACACTTAGTCAAATTTTCACACAATTTCACTTGTACTCATTTGGCCATAACTTCTGATAGGAAGGTCATAAAGACCTACTTTCAACGGATTTGGAATCAGGAAGAGCCCCTCTTTCAACAGACATATTATGGGCCAAAACACTACTGCGCATGCGCAGACCAAATCGGCCATAACTCGGGATAGAAACAACATAGAACCAAAATTTCAACGGATTCTGATCCGTCCCCACGCCTAGTATCTTGGTTAAAAATCTTGTGCAGTTGCCCCTCCCCTACCAGACGTTATTCCCAAAAAACCTGTTTTTCCATGTTAAAAAAAGTTACTCGGAAATGGCTAAAAATTGGTGAGCATGTAGTCCTGGCCAAGGGCTACAACAGGCACTGCTTGGAATTGTGTTGCCCCTCTGCGTTGGGGAGTTACAGAGCTTCAAACTTTTCAAATCGCGATTGCAGTACCCACAATCGCCACCAGGGGGACGAAACTTTTTCGGCCAATGCGCCTGGTCCCAAGGTATCCGAGGATGGTCTCGGTATGAGGTTGCCCCTCTGCGTTCAAAATTTACGTCCAAAAAACCACTTTTGAAAAGTGGGCAGATTGCTCTTAACCTAACCCTAACCCTAACCCTAACCCTAACCCTAACCCTAACCCTAACCCTAACCCTAACCCTAACCCTAACCCTAACCCTAACCCTAACCCTAACCCTAACCCTAACCCTAACCCTAACCCTAACCCTAACCCTAACCCTAACCCTAACCCTAACCCTAACCCTAACCCTAACCCTAACCCTCTAACCCTAACCCTAACCCTAACCCTAACCCTAACCCTAACCCTAACCCTAACCCTAACCCTAACCCTCTAACCCTAACCCTAACCCTAACCCTAACCCTAACCCTAACCCTAACCCTAACCCTAACCCTAACCCTAACCCTAACCCTAACCCTAACCCTAACCCTAACCCTAACCCTAACCCTAACCCTAACCCTGTTTGTCCAATAATACAATACATATATTTTTTTGTATTTGATTATGAGCACCTTATGTCACATTCAACCATGAATGAGTTACCTATTTAGACGGGGCAGAGGAGTTGTAGTCCATTGTGAAGGCTTTGTTTTGTCCGTCTGTAAAACAGAAAAAAAATATTTATTGTCTATACAGACAGACAGATAGACAGACAGACAGACAGACAGAGGGAGAGACAGACAGACAGACAGACAGAGGGAGAGACAGACAGAGAGAGAGAGAGAGAGAGAGAGGGAGAGACAGACAGAGGGAGAGAGAGACAGACAGAGAGACACACACACACACACACACACACACACACACACACACACACACACACACAGGTCAGAAAATTAAATGCACATTCCTAATATATTAATATTGATAATAATAATGTGTGTTAGTGAGTGAGTGTGTATTAACCCTGTGTGTGTGTGTGTGTGTGTGTACTCACGCGTTGGGGGTGTAGACATACAGACAGACAGACAGACAGACAGACTGTTATAGATGCTTTTGCATGTGAATACGAATGTTTTTCATTGATTAAGACGTGTTGTTGATGACGTTGTAACACACTGGAAGAGACAGGAGACTGGCTTTGGAATGAGAGACTAAAAAAACATTTATTTTGATTTATCAAAAGCACAGTCATGCATTGATATGTATTATCTCCGCAAAGCCACAAGAGGGCAGCATTGGCCCATATTGGAACTTTTTTTTTTGGACTCAGCACTTAGAAAGATGTTTCGCTTATAACTCCAGAACCGTAGGTCCTAGAGACTTGAAACCAAGTTATGTCCGACATAATTCGGCCACGCTGAACACACTGGAGTTGTCCCCGAGTCTCTACGACCTTCCGTTCAGGAGATACAGAACTTTTAAACATAAAAACACTGGAAACTCACAGAAGGAAAGCTCCTAGAGCCTCGGGGGTAGCACCATTGGAAAGCCCATCCCAAAATTAGTCTAGTAGGCCACTTTAAATGTCAACTTTACCTTTTCAAGGAGAGTTATTTGACGATGGCCCTTATCCTAGCCCAGCTTCCACATTCAGATTCCACATTCCACATTCAGCTTCCACATTCAGATTCCACATTCCACATTCAGATTCCACATTCAGATTCCACATTCAGATTCCACATTCCACATTCAGATTCCACATTCAGATTCCACATTCAGATTCCACATTCCACATTCAGATTCCACATTCAGATTCCACATTCCACATTCAGATTCCACATTCAGATTCCACATTCCACATACAGATTCCACATTCAGATTCCACATTCCACATTCAGATTCCACATTCAGATTCCAACTTTTTACATAGGGTTTTTAGAAAACTTCACCACAGACCATTACCAGACCACTCAAAATGGCCTGGAACGTGCTCCTAGACACTTTCTGTGGGAAGTATTTTTGACTCCACACTTAGTCAAATTTTCACACAATTTCACTTGTACTCATTTGGCCATAACTTCTGATAGGAAGGTCATAAAGACCTACTTTCAACGGATTTGGAATCAGGAAGAGCCCCTCTTTCAACAGACATATTATGGGCCAAAACACTACTGCGCATGCGCAGACCAAATCGGCCATAACTCGGGATAGAAACAACATAGAACCAAAATTTCAACGGATTCTGATCCGTCCCCACGCCTAGTATCTTGGTTAAAAATCTTGTGCAGTTGCCCCTCCCCTACCAGACGTTATTCCCAAAAAACCTGTTTTTCCATGTTAAAAAAAGTTACTCGGAAATGGCTAAAAATTGGTGAGCATGTAGTCCTGGCCAAGGGCTACAACAGGCACTGCTTGGAATTGTGTTGCCCCTCTGCGTTGGGGAGTTACAGAGCTTCAAACTTTTCAAATCGCGATTGCAGTACCCACAATCGCCACCAGGGGGACGAAACTTTTTCGGCCAATGCGCCTGGTCCCAAGGTATCCGAGGATGGTCTCGGTATGAGGTTGCCCCTCTGCGTTCAAAATTTACGTCCAAAAAACCACTTTTGAAAAGTGGGCAGATTGCTCTTAACCTAACCCTAACCCTAACCCTAACCCTAACCCTAACCCTAACCCTAACCCTAACCCTAACCCTAACCCTAACCCTAACCCTAACCCTAACCCTAACCCTAACCCTAACCCTAACCCTCTAACCCTAACCCTCTAACCCTAACCCTAACCCTAACCCTAACCCTAACCCTAACCCTAACCCTAACCCTAACCCTAACCCTAACCCTAACCCTAACCCTAACCCTAACCCTAACCCTAACCCTAACCCTAACCCTAACCCTAACCCTAACCCTAACCCTAACCCTAACCCTAACCCTAACCCTAACCCTAACCCTAACCCTAACCCTAACCCTAACCCTAACCCTCTAACCCTAACCCTAACCCTAACCCTAACCCTAACCCTAACCCTAACCCTAACCCTAACCCTAACCCTAACCCTAACCCTAACCCTAACCCTAACCCTAACCCTAACCCTAACCCTAACCCTAACCCTAACCCTAACCCTAACCCTAACCCTAACCCTAACCCTAACCCTAACCCTAACCCTAACCCTAACCCTAACCCTAACCCTATTAACCCTGTGTGTGTGTGTGTGTGTGTGTACTCACGCGTTGGGGGTGTAGACATACAGACAGACAGACAGACAGACAGACTGTTATAGATGCTTTTGCATGTGAATACGAATGTTTTTCATTGATTAAGACGTGTTGTTGATGACGTTGTAACACACTGGAAGAGACAGGAGACTGGCT
>CASHTC010000365.1:62500-84625 GCA_949357725.1 Hyperoplus immaculatus
CATTCAGATTCCACATTCAGATTCCACATTCCACATTCAGATTCCACATTCAGATTCCACATTCAGATTCCAGATTCCACATTCAGATTCCACATTCAGATTCCAGATTCCACATTCAGATTCCACATTCAGATTCCAGATTCCACATTCAGATTCCACATTCAGATTCCAGATTCCACATTCAGATTCCACATTCAGATTCCACATTCCACATTCAGATTCCACATTCAGATTCCACATTCCACATACAGATTCCACATTCAGATTCCACATTCCACATTCAGATTCCACATTCAGATTCCACATTCCACATTCAGATTCCACATTCAGATTCCACATTCCACATACAGATTCCACATTCAGATTCCACATTCCACATTCAGATTCCACATTCAGATTCCAACTTTTTACATAGGGTTTTTAGAAAACTTCACCACAGACCATTACCAGACCACTCAAAATGGCCTGGAACGTGCTCCTAGACACTTTCTGTGGGAAGTATTTTTGACTCCACACTTAGTCAAATTTTCACACAATTTCACTTGTACTCATTTGGCCATAACTTCTGATAGGAAGGTCATAAAGACCTACTTTCAACGGATTTGGAATCAGGAAGAGCCCCTCTTTCAACAGACATATTATGGGCCAAAACACTACTGCGCATGCGCAGACCAAATCGGCCATAACTCGGGATAGAAACAACATAGAACCAAAATTTCAACGGATTCTGATCCGTCCCCACGCCTAGTATCTTGGTTAAAAATCTTGTGCAGTTGCCCCTCCCCTACCAGACGTTATTCCCAAAAAACCTGTTTTTCCATGTTAAAAAAAGTTACTCGGAAATGGCTAAAAATTGGTGAGCATGTAGTCCTGGCCAAGGGCTACAACAGGCACTGCTTGGAATTGTGTTGCCCCTCTGCGTTGGGGAGTTACAGAGCTTCAAACTTTTCAAATCGCGATTGCAGTACCCACAATCGCCACCAGGGGGACGAAACTTTTTCGGCCAATGCGCCTGGTCCCAAGGTATCCGAGGATGGTCTCGGTATGAGGTTGCCCCTCTGCGTTCAAAATTTACGTCCAAAAAACCACTTTTGAAAAGTGGGCAGATTGCTCTTAACCTAACCCTAACCCTAACCCTAACCCTAACCCTAACCCTAACCCTAACCCTAACCCTAACCCCTAACCCTAACCCTAACCCTAACCCTAACCCTAACCCCTAACCCTAACCCTAACCCTAACCCTAACCCTAACCCTAACCCTAACCCTAACCCTCTAACCCTAACCCTAACCCTAACCCTAACCCTAACCCTAACCCCTAACCCTAACCCTAACCCTAACCCTAACCCTAACCCTAACCCTAACCCTAACCCTAACCCTAACCCTAACCCTAACCCTAACCCTAACCCCTAACCCTAACCCTAACCCTAACCCTAACCCTAACCCTAACCCTAACCCTAACCCTAACCCTAACCCTAGCACTTAGAAAGATGTTTCGCTTATAACTCCAGAACCGTAGGTCCTAGAGACTTGAAACCAAGTTATGTCCGACATAATTCGGGCACGCTGAACACACTGGAGTTGTCCCCGAGTCTCTACGACCTTCCGTTCAGGAGATACAGAACTTTTAAACATAAAAACACTGGAAACTCACAGAAGGAAAGCTCCTAGAGCCTCGGGGGTAGCACCATTGGAAAGCCCATCCCAAAATTAGTCTAGTAGGCCACTTTAAATGTCAACTTTACCTTTTCAAGGAGAGTTATTTGACGATGGCCCTTATCCTAGCCCAGCTTCCACATTCAGATTCCACATTCCACATTCAGCTTCCACATTCAGCTTCCACATTCCACATTCAGATTCCACATTCAGATTCCACATTCAGATTCCACATTCCACATTCAGATTCCACATTCAGATTCCACATTCAGATTCCACATTCCACATTCAGATTCCACATTCAGATTCCACATTCCACATTCAGATTCCACATTCAGATTCCAACTTTTTACATAGGGTTTTTAGAAAACTTCACTACAGACCATTACCAGACCACTCGAAATGGCCTGAAACGTGCTCATAGACACTTCCTGGGGGAACTTTTTTTTTTTGGACTCAACACTTAGAGATATTTTCAATGACGCCCATTCATTCCCATTGGGCCGACGTTTTCGCTTATAACTCCAGAACCGTAGGTCCTAGAGACTTGAAACCAAGTTCTGTCCGACATAATTCGGCCACGCTGAACACACTGGAGTTGTCCCCGAGTCTCTACGACCTTCCGTTCAAGAGATACAGAACTTTTAAACATAAAAACACTCATAACTCGGAAACCAAAGCTCCTAGAGCCTCGGGGGTAGCACCATTGGAAAGCCCATCCCAAAATTAGTCTAGTAGGCCACTTTAAATGTCAACTTTACCTTTTCAAGGAGAGTTATTTGACGATGGCCCTTTGGGCCATCCTGGTTAAAACCCCCTTATCCTAGCCCAGCTTCCACATTCAGATTCCACATTCCACATTCAGCTTCCACATTCAGCTTCCACATTCAGATTCCACATTCAGATTCCACATTCCACATTCAGATTCCACATTCAGATTCCACATTCAGATTCCACATTCCACATTCAGATTCCACATTCAGATTCCACATTCCACATTCAGATTCCACATTCAGATTCCAACTTTTTACATAGGGTTTTTAGAAAACTTCACTACAGACCATTACCAGACCACTCGAAATGGCCTGAAACGTGCTCATAGACACTTCCTGGGGGAACTTTTTTTTTTTGGACTCAACACTTAGAGATATTTTCAATGACGCCCATTCATTCCCATTGGGCCGACGTTTTCGCTTATAACTCCAGAACCGTAGGTCCTAGAGACTTGAAACCAAGTTCCGTCAGACATAATTCCGCCACGCTGAACACACTGGAGTTGTCCCCGAGTCTCTACGACCTTCCGTTCAGGAGATACAGAACTTTTAAACATAAAAACACTCATAACTCGGAAAACAAAGCTCCTAGAGCCTCGGGGGTAGCACCATTGGAAAGCCCATCCCAAAATTAGTCTAGTAGGCCACTTTAAATGTCAACTTTACCTTTTCAAGGAGAGTTATTTGACGATGGCCCTTTGGGCCATCCTGGTTAAAACCCCCTTATCCTAGCCCAGCTTCCACATTCAGATTCCACATTCCACATTCAGCTTCCACATTCAGCTTCCACATTCAGATTCCACATTCAGATTCCACATTCCACATTCAGATTCCACATTCAGATTCCACATTCAGATTCCACATTCCACATTCAGATTCCACATTCAGATTCCACATTCCACATTCAGATTCCACATTCAGATTCCAACTTTTTACATAGGGTTTTTAGAAAACTTCACTACAGACCATTACCAGACCACTCGAAATGGCCTGAAACGTGCTCATAGACACTTCCTGGGGGAACTTTTTTTTTTTGGACTCAACACTTAGAGATATTTTCAATGACGCCCATTCATTCCCATTGGGCCGACGTTTTCGCTTATAACTCCAGAACCGTAGGTCCTAGAGACTTGAAACCAAGTTCCGTCAGACATAATTCGGCCACGCTGAACACACTGGAGTTGTCCCCGAGTCTCTACGACCTTCCGTTCAGGAGATACAGAACTTTTAAACATAAAAACACTCATAACTCGGAAAACAAAGCTCCTAGAGCCTCGGGGGTAGCACCATTGGAAAGCCCATCCCAAAATTAGTCTAGTAGGCCACTTTAAATGTCAACTTTACCTTTTCAAGGAGAGTTATTTGACGATGGCCCTTTGGGCCATCCTGGTTAAAACCCCCTTATCCTAGCCCAGCTTCCACATTCAGATTCCACATTCCACATTCAGCTTCCACATTCAGCTTCCACATTCAGATTCCACATTCAGATTCCACATTCCACATTCAGATTCCACATTCAGATTCCACATTCAGATTCCACATTCCACATTCAGATTCCACATTCAGATTCCACATTCCACATTCAGATTCCACATTCAGATTCCAACTTTTTACATAGGGTTTTTAGAAAACTTCACTACAGACCATTACCAGACCACTCGAAATGGCCTGAAACGTGCTCATAGACACTTCCTGGGGGAACTTTTTTTTTTTGGACTCAACACTTAGAGATATTTTCAATGACGCCCATTCATTCCCATTGGGCCGACGTTTTCGCTTATAACTCCAGAACCGTAGGTCCTAGAGACTTGAAACCAAGTTCCGTCAGACATAATTCGGCCACGCTGAACACACTGGAGTTGTCCCCGAGTCTCTACGACCTTCCGTTCAGGAGATACAGAACTTTTAAACATAAAAACACTCATAACTCGGAAAACAAAGCTCCTAGAGCCTCGGGGGTAGCACCATTGGAAAGCCCATCCCAAAATTAGTCTAGTAGGCCACTTTAAATGTCAACTTTACCTTTTCAAGGAGAGTTATTTGACGATGGCCCTTTGGGCCATCCTGGTTAAAACCCCCTTATCCTAACCCTAACCCTAACCCTAACCCTAACCCTAACCCTAACCCTAACCCTAACCCTAACCCTAACCCTAACCCTAACCCCTAACCCTAACCCTAACCCTAACCCTAACCCTAACCCTAACCCTAACCCTAACCCTAACCCTAACCCTAACCCTAACCCTAACCCTAACCCCTAACCCTAACCCTAACCCTAACCCTAACCCTAACCCTAACCCTCTAACCCTAACCCTAACCCTAACCCTAACCCTAACCCTAACGTGCTCCTAAATACTTTTTGGAAAAACCATTTTCGACTCCACACTTAGTCAAATTTTTTACAAAAAAATATTTTATATAGGGTTTTTAAAAAACTTCACCACAGACCATTACCAGACCACTCAAAATGGCCTGAAACGTGCTCCTAGACACTTCCTGGGGGAACTTTTTTTTTTTGCACTCAACACTTAGAGAAATTTTCAATGACGCCCATTCATTCCTATTGGGCGAACGTTTTCGCTTATAACTCCAGAACCGTAGGTCCTAGAGACTTGAAACCAAGTTCCGTCTGACCTAATTTGGGGTCGCTGAACACGCCAGAGTTGAAATCAAGTCTCTACGACTTACCGTTCCGGAGATATGGCCATTTTAAAGTTTCAAACTAAGATTTCGAATATTTCCCAAGGTTCCACGGGGTCAAACGACACACCATTGGAAAGGTCTGGGGCCAAGGAATCCAAGGAACTTGGTTCCATGATGATAGGGCATTCCTATCCGGAGTTATTGGCAAAAACATTCTTGAGACGCGTCTCAAAGGACGTATTTATCCCTATAACCTAACCCTAACCCTAACCCTAACCCTAACCCTAACCCTAACCCTAACCCTAACCCTAACCCTAACCCTAACCCTAACCCTAACCCTAACCCTAACCCTAACCCTAACCCTAACCCTAACCCTAACCCTAACCCTAACCCTAACCCTAACCCTAACCCTAACCCTAACCCTAACCCTAACCCTAACCCTAACCCTAACCCTAACCCTAACCCTAACCCTAACCCTAACCCTAACCCTAACCCTAACCCTAACCCTAACCCTAACCCTAACCCTAACCCTAACCCTAACCCTAACCCTAACCCTAACCCTAACCCTAACCCTAACCCTAACCCTAACCCTAACCCTAACCCTAACCCTAACCCTAACCCTAACCCTAACCCTAACCCTAACCCTAACCCTAACCCTAACCCTAACCCTAACCCTAACCCTAACCCTAACCCTAACCCTAACCCTCTAACCCTAACCCTAACCCTAACCCTAACCCTAACCCTAACCCTAACCCTAACCCTAACCCTAACCCTAACCCTAACCCTAACCCTAACCCTAACCCTAACCCCTAACCCTAACCCTAACCCTAACCCTAACCCTAACCCTAACCCTAACCCTAACCCTAACCCTAACCCTAACCCTAACCCTAACCCTAACCCTAACCCTAACCCTAACCCTAACCCTAACCCTAACCCTAACCCTAACCCTAACCCTAACCCTAACCCTAACCCTAACCCTAACCCTAACCCTAACCCTGGTTAAAACCCCCTTATCCTAACCCTAACCCTAACCCTAACCCTACTTATCTTTTTAGAGATGGACTTCATGTGCAGCTTCACGGGCAAGGCTATGGCGAAATAGAAACAGAAAGAGCAGAGCAGAGACATGTTAGTCCAATAATACAATACATATATTTTTTTGTATTTGATTATGAGCACCTTATGTCACATTCAACCATGAATGAGTTACCTATTTAGACGGGGCAGAGGAGTTGTAGTCCATTGTGAAGGCTTTGTTTTGTCCGTCTGTAAAACAGAAAAAAAATATTTATTGTCTATACAGACAGACAGATAGACAGACAGACAGACAGACAGACAGACAGACAGCCAGACAGACAGACAGACAGACAGAGGGAGAGACAGACAGACAGACAGACAGAGGGAGAGACAGACAGAGAGAGAGAGAGAGAGAGGGAGAGACAGACAGAGGGAGAGAGAGACAGACAGAGAGACACACACACACACACACACACACACACACACACACACACACAGGTCAGAAAATTAAATGCACATTCCTAATATATTAATATTGATAATAATAATGTGTGTTAGTGAGTGAGTGTGTATTAACCCTGTGTGTGTGTGTGTGTGTGTGTACTCACGCGTTGGGGGTGTAGACATACAGACAGACAGACAGACAGACAGACTGTTATAGATGCTTTTGCATGTGAATACGAATGTTTTTCATTGATTAAGACGTGTTGTTGATGACGTTGTAACACACTGGAAGAGACAGGAGACTGGCTTTGGAATGAGAGTCTAAAAAAACATTTATTTTGATTTATCAAAAGCACAGTCATGCATTGATATGTATTATCTCCGCAAAGCCACAAGAGGGCAGCATTGGCCCATATTGGAACTTTTTTTTTTGGACTCAGCACTTAGAAAGATGTTTCGCTTATAACTCCAGAACCGTAGGTCCTAGAGACTTGAAACCAAGTTCTGTCCGACATAATTCGGGCACGCTGAACACACTGGAGTTGTCCCCGAGTCTCTACGACCTTCCGTTCAGGAGATACAGAACTTTTAAACATAAAAACACTCATAACTCGGAAACCAAAGCTCCTAGAGCCTCGGGGGTAGCACCATTGGAAAGCCCATCCCAAAATTAGTCTAGTAGGCCACTTTAAATGTCAACTTTACCTTTTCAAGGAGAGTTATTTGACGATGGCCCTTTGGGCCATCCTGGTTAAAACCCCCTTATCCTAGCCCAGCTTCCACATTCAGATTCCACATTCCACATTCAGCTTCCACATTCAGATTCCACATTCCACATTCAGATTCCACATTCAGATTCCACATTCCACTTCCACATTCAGATTCCACATTCAGATTCCACATTCCACATTCAGATTCCACATTCAGATTCCACATTCCACATTCAGATTCCACATTCAGATTCCAACTTTTTACATAGGGTTTTTAGAAAACTTCACTACAGACCATTACCAGACCACTCGAAATGGCCTGAAACGTGCTCATAGACACTTCCTGGGGGAACTTTTTTTTTTTGGACTCAACACTTAGAGATATTTTCGATGACGCCCATTCATTCCCATTGGGCCGACGTTTTCGCTTATAACTCCAGAACCGTAGGTCCTAGAGACTTGAAACCAAGTTCCGTCGACATAATTCGGCCACGCTGAACACACTGGAGTTGTCCCCGAGTCTCTACGACCTTCCGTTCAGGAGATACAGAACTTTTAAACATAAAAACACTCATAACTCGGAAAACAAAGCTCCTAGAGCCTCGGGGGTAGCACCATTGGAAAGCCCATCCCAAAATTAGTCTAGTAGGCCACTTTAAATGTCAACTTTACCTTTTCAAGGAGAGTTATTTGACGATGGCCCTTTGGGCCATCCTGGTTAAAACCCCCTTATCCTAACCCTAACCCTAACCCTAACCCTAACCCTAACCCTAACCCTAACCCTAACCCTAACCCTAACCCTAACCCAAGTTTCTCGGAAATGGCTAAAAATTGGTGAGCATGTAGTCCTGGCCAAGGGCTACAACAGGCACTGCTTGGAATTGTGTTGCCCCTCTGCGTTGGGGAGTTACGGAGCTTCAAACTTTTCAAATCGCGATTGCAGTACCCACAATCGCCACCAGGGGGACGAAACTTTTTCTGCCAATGCGCCTGGTCCCAAGGTATCCGAGGATGGTCTCGGTATGAGGTTGCCCCTCTGCGTTCAAAATTTACGTCCAAAAAACCACTTTTGAAAAGTGGGCAGATTGCTCTTAACCTAACCCTAACCCTAACCCTAACCCTAACCCTAACCCTAACCCTAACCCTAACCCTTGAAAAGTGGGCAGATTGCTCTTAACCTAACCCTAACCCTAACCCTAACCCTAACCCTAACCCTAACCCTAACCCTAACCCTAACCCTAACCCTAACCCTAACCCTAACCCTAACCCTATGGCCTGAAACGTGCTCCTAAATACTTTTTGGAAAAACCATTTTCGACTCCACACTTAGTCAAATTTTTTACAAAAAAATATTTTATATAGGGTTTTTAAAAAAGTTCACCACAGACCATTACCAGACCACTCAAAATGGCCTGAAACGTGCTCCTAGACACTTCCTGGGGGAACTTTTTTTTTTTGGACTCAACACTTAGAGAAATTTTCAATGACGCCCATTCATTCCTATTGGGCGAACGTTTTCGCTTATAACTCCAGAACCGTAGGTCCTAGAGACTTGAAACCAAGTTCCGTCTGACCTAATTTGGGGTCGCTGAACACGCCAGAGTTGAAATCAAGTCTCTACGACTTACCGTTCCGGAGATATGGCCATTTTAAAGTTTCAAACTAAGATTTCGAATATTTCCCAAGGTTCCACGGGGTCAAACGACACACCATTGGAAAGATCTGGGGCCAAGGAATCCAAGGAACTTAGTTCCATGATGATAGGGCATTCCTATCCGGAGTTATTGGCAAAAACATTCTTGAGACGCGTCTCAAAGGACGTATTTATCCCTATAACCTAACCCTAACCCTAACCCTAACCCTAACCCTAACCCTAACCCTAACCCTTTGGGCCATCCTGGTTAAAACCCCCTTATCCTAGCCCAGCTTCCACATTCAGATTCCACATTCCACATTCAGATTCCACATTCAGATTCCACATTCAGATTCCACATTCCACATTCAGATTCCACATTCAGATTCCACATTCCACTTCCACATTCAGATTCCACATTCAGATTCCACATTCCACATTCAGATTCCACATTCAGATTCCACATTCCACATTCAGATTCCACATTCAGATTCCACATTCCACATTCAGATTCCACATTCAGATTCCAACTTTTTACATAGGGTTTTTAGAAAACTTCACTACAGACCATTACCAGACCACTCGAAATGGCCTGAAACGTGCTCATAGACACTTCCTGGGGGAACTTTTTTTTTTTGGACTCAACACTTAGAGATATTTTCAATGACGCCCATTCATTCCCATTGGGCCGACGTTTTCGCTTATAACTCCAGAACCGTAGGTCCTAGAGACTTGAAACCAAGTTATGTCCGACATAATTCAGCCACGCTGAACACACTGGAGTTGTCCCCGAGTCTCTACGACCTTCCGTTCAGGAGATACAGAACTTTTAAACATAAAAACACTCATAACTCGGAAACCAAAGCTCCTAGAGCCTCGGGGGTAGCACCATTGGAAAGCCCATCCCAAAATTAGTCTAGTAGGCCACTTTAAATGTCAACTTTACCTTTTCAAGGAGAGTTATTTGACGATGGCCCTTTGGGCCATCCTGGTTAAAACCCCCTTATCCTAGTCATGCACTGATATGTATTATCTCCGCAAAGCCACAAGAGGGCAGCATTGGCCCATATTGGAACTTTTTTTTTCGGACTCAGCACTTAGAAAGATGTTTCGCTTATAACTCCAGAACCGTAGGTCCTAGAGACTTGAAACCAAGTTCTGTCCGACATAATTCGGGCACGCTGAACACACTGGAGTTGTCCCCGAGTCTCTACGACCTTCCGTTCAGGAGATACAGAACTTTTAAACATAAAAACACTGGAAACTCAAAGAAGGAAAGCTCCTAGAGCCTCGGGGGTAGCACCATAGGAAAGCCCATCCCAACATTTGTCTAGTAGGCCAGTTTAAATGTCAACTTTACCTTTTCAAGGAGAGTTATTTGACGATGGCCCTTTGGGCCATCCTGGTTAAAACCCCCTTATCCTAACCCTAACCCTAACCCTAACCCTACTTATCTTTTTAGAGATGGACTTCATGTGCAGCTTCACGGGCAAGGCTATGGCGAAATAGAAACAGAAAGAGCAGAGCAGAGACATGTTAGTCCAATAATACAATACATATATTTTTTTGTATTTGATTATGAGCACCTTATGTCACATTCAACCATGAATGAGTTACCTATTTAGACGGGGCAGAGGAGTTGTAGTCCATTGTGAAGGCTTTGTTTTGTCCGTCTGTAAAACAGAAAAAAAATATTTATTGTCTATACAGACAGACAGATAGACAGACAGACAGACAGACAGACAGACAGACAGACAGACAGACAGACAGACAGACAGACAGACAGAGGGAGAGACAGACAGACAGACAGACAGAGGGAGAGACAGACAGAGAGAGAGAGAGAGAGAGGGAGAGACAGACAGAGGGAGAGAGAGACAGACAGAGAGACACACACACACACACACACACACACACACACACACACACACACACACACACAGGTCAGAAAATTAAATGCACATTCCTAATATATTAATATTGATAATAATAATGTGTGTTAGTGAGTGAGTGTGTATTAACCCTGTGTGTGTGTGTGTGTGTGTGTACTCACGCGTTGGGGGTGTAGACATACAGACAGACAGACAGACAGACAGACTGTTATAGATGCTTTTGCATGTGAATACGAATGTTTTTCATTGATTAAGACGTGTTGTTGATGACGTTGTAACACACTGGAAGAGACAGGAGACTGGCTTTGGAATGAGAGTCTAAAAAAACATTTATTTTGATTTATCAAAAGCACAGTCATGCATTGATATGTATTATCTCCGCAAAGCCACAAGAGGGCAGCATTGGCCCATATTGGAACTTTTTTTTTTGGACTCAGCACTTAGAAAGATGTTTCGCTTATAACTCCAGAACCGTAGGTCCTAGAGACTTGAAACCAAGTTATGTCCGACATAATTCGGGCACGCTGAACACACTGGAGTTGTCCCCGAGTCTCTACGACCTTCCCTTCAGGAGATACAGAACTTTTAAACATAAAAACACTCATAACTCGGAAACCAAAGCTCCCAGAGCCTCGGGGGTAGCACCATTGGAAAGCCCATCCCAAAATTAGTCTAGTAGGCCACTTTAAATGTCAACTTTACCTTTTCAAGGAGAGTTATTTGACGATGGCCCTTTGGGCCATCCTGGTTAAAACCCCCTTATCCTAGCCCAGCTTCCACATTCAGATTCCACATTCCACATTCAGCTTCCACATTCAGCTTCCACATTCAGATTCCACATTCAGATTCCACATTCCACATTCAGATTCCACATTCAGATTCCACATTCAGATTCCACATTCCACATTCAGATTCCACATTCAGATTCCACATTCCACATTCAGATTCCACATTCAGATTCCAACTTTTTACATAGGGTTTTTAGAAAACTTCACTACAGACCATTACCAGACCACTCGAAATGGCCTGAAACGTGCTCATAGACACTTCCTGGGGGAACTTTTTTTTTTTGGACTCAACACTTAGAGATATTTTCAATGACGCCCATTCATTCCCATTGGGCCGACGTTTTCGCTTATAACTCCAGAACCGTAGGTCCTAGAGACTTGAAACCAAGTTCCGTCAGACATAATTCCGCCACGCTGAACACACTGGAGTTGTCCCCGAGTCTCTACGACCTTCCGTTCAGGAGATACAGAACTTTTAAACATAAAAACACTCATAACTCGGAAAACAAAGCTCCTAGAGCCTCGGGGGTAGCACCATTGGAAAGCCCATCCCAAAATTAGTCTAGTAGGCCACTTTAAATGTCAACTTTACCTTTTCAAGGAGAGTTATTTGACGATGGCCCTTTGGGCCATCCTGGTTAAAACCCCCTTATCCTAGCCCAGCTTCCACATTCAGATTCCACATTCCACATTCAGCTTCCACATTCAGATTCCACATTCAGATTCCACATTCCACATTCAGATTCCACATTCAGATTCCACATTCCACTTCCACATTCAGATTCCACATTCAGATTCCACATTCCACATTCAGATTCCACATTCAGATTCCACATTCCACATTCAGATTCCACATTCAGATTCCAGATTCCACATTCAGATTCCACATTCAGATTCCACATTCCACATTCAGATTCCACATTCAGATTCCACATTCCACATACAGATTCCACATTCAGATTCCACATTCCACATTCAGATTCCACATTCAGATTCCAACTTTTTACATAGGGTTTTTAGAAAACTTCACCACAGACCATTACCAGACCACTCAAAATGGCCTGGAACGTGCTCCTAGACACTTTCTGTGGGAAGTATTTTTGACTCCACACTTAGTCAAATTTTCACACAATTTCACTTGTACTCATTTGGCCATAACTTCTGATAGGAAGGTCATAAAGACCTACTTTCAACGGATTTGGAATCAGGAAGAGCCCCTCTTTCAACAGACATATTATGGGCCAAAACACTACTGCGCATGCGCAGACCAAATCGGCCATAACTCGGGATAGAAACAACATAGAACCAAAATTTCAACGGATTCTGATCCGTCCCCACGCCTAGTATCTTGGTTAAAAATCTTGTGCAGTTGCCCCTCCCCTACCAGACGTTATTCCCAAAAAACCTGTTTTTCCATGTTAAAAAAAGTTACTCGGAAATGGCTAAAAATTGGTGAGCATGTAGTCCTGGCCAAGGGCTACAACAGGCACTGCTTGGAATTGTGTTGCCCCTCTGCGTTGGGGAGTTACAGAGCTTCAAACTTTTCAAATCGCGATTGCAGTACCCACAATCGCCACCAGGGGGACGAAACTTTTTCGGCCAATGCGCCTGGTCCCAAGGTATCCGAGGATGGTCTCGGTATGAGGTTGCCCCTCTGCGTTCAAAATTTACGTCCAAAAAACCACTTTTGAAAAGTGGGCAGATTGCTCTTAACCTAACCCTAACCCTAACCCTAACCCTAACCCTAACCCTAACCCTAACCCTAACCCTAACCCTAACCCTAACCCTAACCCTAACCCTAACCCTAACCCTAACCCTAACCCTAACCCTAACCCTAACCCTAACCCTAACCCTAACCCTAACCCTAACCCTAACCCTCTAACCCTAACCCTAACCCTAACCCTAACCCTAACCCTAACCCTAACCCTAACCCTAACCCTAACCCTCTAACCCTAACCCTAACCCTAACCCTAACCCTAACCCTAACCCTAACCCTAACCCTAACCCTAACCCTAACCCTAACCCTAACCCTAACCCTAACCCTAACCCTAACCCTAACCCTAACCCTAACCCTGTTTGTCCAATAATACAATACATATATTTTTTTGTATTTGATTATGAGCACCTTATGTCACATTCAACCATGAATGAGTTACCTATTTAGACGGGGCAGAGGAGTTGTAGTCCATTGTGAAGGCTTTGTTTTGTCCGTCTGTAAAACAGAAAAAAAATATTTATTGTCTATACAGACAGACAGATAGACAGACAGACAGACAGACAGAGGGAGAGACAGACAGACAGACAGACAGAGGGAGAGACAGACAGAGAGAGAGAGAGAGAGAGAGAGGGAGAGACAGACAGAGGGAGAGAGAGACAGACAGAGAGACACACACACACACACACACACACACACACACACACACACACACACACACAGGTCAGAAAATTAAATGCACATTCCTAATATATTAATATTGATAATAATAATGTGTGTTAGTGAGTGAGTGTGTATTAACCCTGTGTGTGTGTGTGTGTGTGTGTACTCACGCGTTGGGGGTGTAGACATACAGACAGACAGACAGACAGACAGACTGTTATAGATGCTTTTGCATGTGAATACGAATGTTTTTCATTGATTAAGACGTGTTGTTGATGACGTTGTAACACACTGGAAGAGACAGGAGACTGGCTTTGGAATGAGAGACTAAAAAAACATTTATTTTGATTTATCAAAAGCACAGTCATGCATTGATATGTATTATCTCCGCAAAGCCACAAGAGGGCAGCATTGGCCCATATTGGAACTTTTTTTTTTGGACTCAGCACTTAGAAAGATGTTTCGCTTATAACTCCAGAACCGTAGGTCCTAGAGACTTGAAACCAAGTTATGTCCGACATAATTCGGCCACGCTGAACACACTGGAGTTGTCCCCGAGTCTCTACGACCTTCCGTTCAGGAGATACAGAACTTTTAAACATAAAAACACTGGAAACTCACAGAAGGAAAGCTCCTAGAGCCTCGGGGGTAGCACCATTGGAAAGCCCATCCCAAAATTAGTCTAGTAGGCCACTTTAAATGTCAACTTTACCTTTTCAAGGAGAGTTATTTGACGATGGCCCTTATCCTAGCCCAGCTTCCACATTCAGATTCCACATTCCACATTCAGCTTCCACATTCAGATTCCACATTCCACATTCAGATTCCACATTCAGATTCCACATTCAGATTCCACATTCCACATTCAGATTCCACATTCAGATTCCACATTCAGATTCCACATTCCACATTCAGATTCCACATTCAGATTCCACATTCCACATTCAGATTCCACATTCAGATTCCACATTCCACATACAGATTCCACATTCAGATTCCACATTCCACATTCAGATTCCACATTCAGATTCCAACTTTTTACATAGGGTTTTTAGAAAACTTCACCACAGACCATTACCAGACCACTCAAAATGGCCTGGAACGTGCTCCTAGACACTTTCTGTGGGAAGTATTTTTGACTCCACACTTAGTCAAATTTTCACACAATTTCACTTGTACTCATTTGGCCATAACTTCTGATAGGAAGGTCATAAAGACCTACTTTCAACGGATTTGGAATCAGGAAGAGCCCCTCTTTCAACAGACATATTATGGGCCAAAACACTACTGCGCATGCGCAGACCAAATCGGCCATAACTCGGGATAGAAACAACATAGAACCAAAATTTCAACGGATTCTGATCCGTCCCCACGCCTAGTATCTTGGTTAAAAATCTTGTGCAGTTGCCCCTCCCCTACCAGACGTTATTCCCAAAAAACCTGTTTTTCCATGTTAAAAAAAGTTACTCGGAAATGGCTAAAAATTGGTGAGCATGTAGTCCTGGCCAAGGGCTACAACAGGCACTGCTTGGAATTGTGTTGCCCCTCTGCGTTGGGGAGTTACAGAGCTTCAAACTTTTCAAATCGCGATTGCAGTACCCACAATCGCCACCAGGGGGACGAAACTTTTTCGGCCAATGCGCCTGGTCCCAAGGTATCCGAGGATGGTCTCGGTATGAGGTTGCCCCTCTGCGTTCAAAATTTACGTCCAAAAAACCACTTTTGAAAAGTGGGCAGATTGCTCTTAACCTAACCCTAACCCTAACCCTAACCCTAACCCTACCCTAACCCTAACCCTAACCCTAACCCTAACCCTAACCCTAACCCTAACCCTAACCCTAACCCTAACCCTAACCCTAACCCTAACCCTAACCCTAACCCTAACCCTAACCCTAGCTCTCCCCGGTACTACCCATTATCCAGTCTAGCAGTAACGCATCCAGGTTAACAAATCTATTTACATCCCCCCTACAGCTCAAAACACCGGTAAAACAGCCACCATCTCCACCCAGGCCCGACGTCACCCCCTCCATAACCCCAACCAGGGCTGTGGAGGTGGAGGCCCAGGTCCACAACTCAGCCAAGGTATCAAAACACAGCAACTCCAACCTAGAATCAATAAGTCTCAACAGTTCCATATCCCATAACATGTCCAATGTCTCTGTAATTAATTCTGACAGCATATCTGTTTATTCACCCCCTTTAGGGCGCACTGCTGCCCGGACCGGCCCGGCGACGTGGCGGAGCTCCCCTTTGTCTCCCATGCTCCCCAAAAAAACTGCTAAGGCATCTCAAAATATGATGAGCGGGCCCCTGAAAGTCAAACTAGACCTTAAAGCCCTATCTGAGCCTAGCACTGGGGAGCATGGGACTGCTCTGTCACCTCGCCGGGTCCCTCCGGCGGCAGATGCGTCCACGGACCTGGGCCGGGACCCTACAGGGTCACCACCTCCCCCCACCACTACCACCCCCCCTACTGCGGGAGAGCAGGTTGCCTATGCTCCCCCCTCTTCCCCCTCCCCCCTTCTCTCCCCCCAACTTACTCCTCGTCCTATTCCGTCACCAATTACCACCCCACACCCCACCACCACCTCTCTGCCAACGTTCAAACCCACCACCCACATAGCCAGGCCTCAGAGGAAACTAGTAGACTGGTTCATAACACCACGGAGACCGGTCCTGATCCTGGGGGATTCAAATATTAGTCGGATCCCAGCCCACAACAATCCACAGGTTCAACTGGACTGCTACCCGGGAGCCAGTTTCTACCATTTACAAAAAATGTGTGAAAAAACCACACCTAACCTTAACACTAAGGTGGTGGTTTTCTCGGTGGGGATAAACAACAAGGACCAGGACCCGAAACAGACCTCCATCAAACAACTTAAGGCACTCTACAAACAGGCAAAGTCTACCTTCCCCAACGCAGACATATACTTTCCCATAATAAATTTTTCACCCCACCTCACTCCAAAACAGAAATACAATCTCACACTCATTAACAACACCATTGCCACATACTTCCCCTTCCTTGCAGAAATTCCACACGACACCTTCATTACAGTACAGGATAACATTCATTGGACCAAATTCACAGCTATCGACATATTCCAATACTGGTGTAAACAATTAAATTTATAATTTCAGCAGAAACCAACCCGGCACCCCCATCATACAAACAATTATGTAACAATAAAGCAAACATCCTGTCAATTCCCATACCTAATAATTCTGTACCCCCACAACTGTCTACAAATAACCCTGTAATTAATACATCTCCCTCTCTTGACCCCCCTGTACAGGAACCTGCGGCTGGTGTGGACCTGGGGTGGAGCTCATCATCTAACATTCTCAATTTATCCCAACTATTTGTTCCCTCTGCCCCCCAAATAGCGCTGCTGGAGAGGGGACTGTCATTCATCCCACGCCCCAAAGCCTACGACTGGGAGGAACTTCAGAGGGACATTCACAAATACCACAGACGCATCAAAATACATGACTACTTTCACTCACTACCTAAGTTTCAGTACACCCCATTCACACACCCCTCCAACTGGGAACCCAAAGACTCCCAGTTGGACGCTAAAATAACATCACTCATTAAGTCAGACAGGCGGGCTCTGCGTTCATATCGGCCTCCGGTGGATATCTCAGATAATCTACCGGAGGCCGAGCGCAGAGCCCTTACACAGTTGAACAATAATCCCAACATAATCATAAAACCGGCAGATAAAGGATCAAAAATAGTCATCATGGACCGACAGCATTATGTACTGGAAGCAAACAGACAACTCAACAACACCCAACACTACAGGCCAATACCACACAGCATTCAGTTAGAAACACAGTCACAACTCAGAACCATCATTAACTCATTATACCATAAGAAACATATCACAGCCAAACAAAGAGATTTTTTATTCGGACCAGATAACCCACGCACCAGGCAATTTTACTTACTACCTAAAATACACAAAGAACCACACACCTGGACCATTCCCTCTGAAGTTCCCCCCGGCAGACCTATAGTTTCAGATTGTAACAGCACTTCCTACAACATCTCACAGTATATCGAACATTACCTTGGCCCCCTCTCTAGCAGACACCCCAGTTATCTCAAGGACACTTATCACTTCCTAGATATCATCAGACCCATGGCTGTCCCCACCCATACACAACTATTTACAATTGACGTAGACAGCCTATATACCAACATCAGCACACCACTGGGACTTGATAAAATAAAATCCATCTTCTCCAAGTACCCAGACAGCACTAGACCGGACACAGAACTCTTACAATTACTCACCATCTGTTTAAATAATAATGACTTTTCATTCAATAACCAACATTTTCTACAGGTCAATGGGACAGCCATGGGTCAGAGATACGCCCCATCCTACGCCAACCTCTACATGAGTGAATGGGAGCGAGAAGCACTGGCCAAGTGTGACTTAAAACCTCTCTTTTATTTCAGATTCTTAGACGACATCATTGGGGCCTGGCCCCATGATGTCGCTCTATTCCCGGAATTCATCAACACACTTAACAGTCACCACCCATCAATAAAACTCAAATACATAATAGATCCACATCAGGTACACTTTTTAGACACCACAGTATTTTTTCAAGCAATAAACCCCACGCAAAACAAATTACTCACCAAGGTTTACTTTAAATCCACCGACACTCACGCCCTTTTGCATAAATCCAGCTATCACCCCAAACATACATTTAAAGGAATAATTAAATCACAAATCATCCGTTTTCACCGTATTTCATCCCTGATTTCAGATTTCCACAACACCACCTCCATTCTTTTCAGTAGCCTCAGACACAGAGGATATTCTAAACGTTTTCTCCGCCAAATTAAAAACAGCACCTTGGCCGCTCTCGCTCCCAATCACTCCTTGGAAGCTCCGCCCCAGATGTCCGAGGGCGGGGGACGGCCTCCAACCACTGCACCAACTAGATCCTCAAAAACCCTCGCCCTCTACCCTAACCAGGGTCTATATCCCAACCCCCCTTGCCTCCCCTCCCTCCCCTACCCTAACCAGGGTTTGCATCCCGACCCACCCTACCCCCCTTCCTTTACAGCAGTGCTTGGAGGCACTCCCCCCTCTTTTTCCAACAGCCGGACTACGCACCAGCCGCAGCTAATCCCATTTATCTCCACATTTTCCCACAGGACTTCCAACCTACACCGCACCCTCAAACACAACTTTTCCCGCACACAAACACACCATCCAGCATTACAAAACTGTCAAGTCATTTCAGCCCACAGAAAAAATAATAACCTTAAAAGCATTTTAGTCCGGTCAACCTTTAAAGATAACTCACATTCACCACAAACACAGCACGACAGTATGTACAAAAACCGGAAATTCATACATAACATACACAGCAGAGCATCACACCCCACCCTGGGCACATTTTCACTCCACTCCAGCAACATCATCTACATAATCACCTGCACCTCCTGTTCGAAACACTACATTGGGGAAACAAAACATACATTACTGACCAGATTAAAACAACACACATACAACATTGGGGAAGGTAGACTTACAACACCCTTAGTCAGACATTTCCAAATACATTCACCGACAAACCTCATCATCTCTGGTCTAGAATCAAATAATAGGTGGACTATTGGGCAGAGGAAGAGAGCAGAAAAAATATGGATTGACAAACTCGGCACAATGGTACCCCTTGGTTTTAATGACAAATGATGTTTTAATAACACTTGATGGTACAGCACTAATTTTAGGATGATTTTAGCTAATGTTTTAGGGCCTTTTATTTATGTAATTAAGTAATTATCTGGATATTTTACACATACACACATATATATGTCTATGGGCCAAAAGGTTTTTTATTCCCCCCTTTTTTCTTTTTTTCCCCCCCCCCCCCCTTTTTTTTGCGCTGTCGGGCTTGGGGCTTGAGCCCGGGTCTCCCGGGGGAAGGAGCGGGGCTTTCCCATCTGTGCTATCTAACCATGTACCCTTTACCCCAACCCTAACCACCCCTCCCCTCACACCTGAACCTAAGTTTAGCACCGGAAAAAACAATCCCCATCTACCACATAACCCACCTTCCCATATTTCCCCTTTTTTCCCCCCCACTCATCCCCGCCACTCACCATATATTTTAAGACTAGCACCATGATTATGGAATTTTATAATAGGTACACATATTTATTTTTCTATTATTGGAATTGTGTATGTGTGTATTGTTATATGTCCATTTTTATGGTTTTTATTTTTATTTTATTTTATTTTATTTTTATTGTTTTAATCCCACAAAAGTACCACATTTTACTGACCATTGTGCTGCTGCCTCTTTCTCTGCTCAATAGTCTGGGTCCTGGTCTCCCACACCGATGGGAGCCACCACCCCTGGGCTGGAACTGGCTCCCTGGATAGCACCAGCCACAGACTATACCACTCAACCATCCTATCATTTCACTTTCACATAACACAACAGCATCAGATCAGTAGGCCTGTGCACTCAAAACACAAGATGTCATTTTAACCCCAACCCTAACCCAAACCTAACCCTAACCCTAACCCTAACCCTAACCCTAACCCTAACCCTAACCCTAACCCTAACCCTAACCCTAACCCTAACCCTAACCCTAACCCTAACCCTCGGAAACCAAAGCTCCCAGAGCCTCGGGGGTAGCACCATTGGAAAGCCCATCCCAAAATTAGTCTAGTAGGCCACTTTAAATGTCAACTTTACCTTTTCAAGGAGAGTTATTTGACGATGGCCCTTTGGGCCATCCTGGTTAAAACCCCCTTATCCTAGCCCAGCTTCCACATTCAGATTCCACATTCCACATTCAGCTTCCACATTCAGCTTCCACATTCAGATTCCACATTCAGATTCCACATTCCACATTCAGATTCCACATTCAGATTCCACATTCAGATTCCACATTCCACATTCAGATTCCACATTCAGATTCCACATTCCACATTCAGATTCCACATTCAGATTCCAACTTTTTACATAGGGTTTTTAGAAAACTTCACTACAGACCATTACCAGACCACTCGAAATGGCCTGAAACGTGCTCATAGACACTTCCTGGGGGAACTTTTTTTTTTTGGACTCAACACTTAGAGATATTTTCAATGACGCCCATTCATTCCCATTGGGCCGACGTTTTCGCTTATAACTCCAGAACCGTAGGTCCTAGAGACTTGAAACCAAGTTCCGTCAGACATAATTCGGCCACGCTGAACACACTGGAGTTGTCCCCGAGTCTCTACGACCTTCCGTTCAGGAGATACAGAACTTTTAAACATAAAAACACTCATAACTCGGAAAACAAAGCTCC
This sequence comes from Hyperoplus immaculatus, assembly GCA_949357725.1. Lineage (NCBI taxonomy): Eukaryota > Metazoa > Chordata > Actinopteri > Uranoscopiformes > Ammodytidae > Hyperoplus > Hyperoplus immaculatus. The sequence goes on from CASHTC010000365.1 coordinate 83,770, forward strand.
TAGAGCCTCGGGGGTAGCACCATTGGAAAGCCCATCCCAAAATTAGTCTAGTAGGCCACTTTAAATGTCAACTTTACCTTTTCAAGGAGAGTTATTTGACGATGGCCCTTTGGGCCATCCTGGTTAAAACCCCCTTATCCTAACCCTAACCCTAACCCTAACCCTAACCCTAACCCTAACCCTAACCCTAACCCTAACCCTAACCCTAACCCTAACCCTAACCCTAACCCTAACCCTAACCCCTAACCCTAACCCTAACCCTAACCCCTAACCCTAACCCTAAGACCTGAAATACAGAACCCTTTTTAGGGCAATTCGAAGTCCTGAAATACAGAACCCTTTCTAGGGCAAAAGAATAACCTAAGTCAAGTAACAAATCACTCTGGATAAATCCAAAAGACCTGAAATACAGAACCCCTTTTAGGGCAATCCGAAGTCATGTAACTAAGCACTCTATATAAATACTAAAGACCAGAAAAAGAAGAAAAATCCAAGAACAAATCACTCTGGACAAATTCTAAAGACCTGAAAAACAGAACCCTTTTTAGGGCAATCCGAAGTCATATAACTAATTACTCTGGATAAATTCTAAGACCTGAAATACAGAACCCTTTTTAGGGCAAACCTAAGTCAGTAACAAATCACGCTGGGTAATATGGAATGAGTAGCTGCAGATAACGTGCGTTGGTCCGTGCATTACCTTTGGCTCCCCAGTTCAACTGCCCAGTCGTTGGATGAGGTGGGGGGGGTCATCGTGATAGCTCTAACTACCTAACCCTAACCCTAACCCTAACCCTAACCCTAACCCTAACCCTAACCCTAACCCTAACCCTAACCCCTAACCCTAACCCTAACC
>CASHTC010000366.1:12500-15000 GCA_949357725.1 Hyperoplus immaculatus
ACAGGTTGAAGTGAAGGTAGTTCCTCAACAGCAGATTGAGCAGCACAGCCTGACCGTCCGCATCATGACGCAGCGTCGCAGTGCGCAGGCGAGTGTGAAGGAAGCTGGACCAAACACACAGAGAGGGAGGGTTATAAGGACTAAAAACTACCTTTAGAAATACCTGGACCACATACACACAGAGAGGGAGGGTTATAAGGGTGAAAATACATTAAGAAATACCTGGACCACATACACACAGAGAGGGAGGGTTATAAGGGTGAAAATACATTAAGAAATACCTGGACCACATACACACAGAGAGGGAGGGTTATTAGGACTATATATAAGATTATTATAAGATTTCAAGATGGTACGTGCATTACTGTGTGTGTGTGTGTGTGTATTACCGTGTGTGCGTGTACATTACTGTGTGTGTGTCTCTGTCTGTCTGTCTGTCTGTACATTAATGTGTGTGTGTGTGTGTGTGTGTGTGTGTGCGTTCATTACTGTATGTGTGTGTGTGTGTGTGCGTTCATTACTGTGTGCGTGTGTGTGTTCATTACTCTGTGTGTGTGTGTGTGTGTGTGTGTGTGTGTGTGTGTGTGTGTGTGTGTGTGTGTGTGTGTGTGTGTGTGTGTTCATTACTGTGTGTGTGTGTGTGTGTGTGTGTGTGTGTGTGTGTGTGTTCATTACTGTGTGTGTGTGTGTGTGTGTGTGTGTGTTCATTACTGTGTGTGTGTGTGTGTGTGTGTTCATTACTGTGTGTGTGTGTGTGTGTGTGTGTGTGTGTGTGTGTTCATTACTGTGTGTGTGTGTGTGTGTGTGTGTGTGTGTGTGTGTGTGTGTGTTCATTACTGTGTGTGTGTGTGTGTGTGTGTGTGTGTGTGTGTGTGTGTGTGTGTGTGTGTGTGTGTGTGTGTGTGTGTGTTCATTACTGTGTGTGTGTGTGTGTGTGTGTGTGTGTGTGTGTGTGTGTGTGTGTTCATTACTGTGTGTGTGTGTGTGTGTGTGTGTGTGTGTGTGTACCTGCGCATAGAGTCAAACTGCAGGAGGAACTCGTAGACCCGTGCGTGGTAGTAGTAACACTTGGCGGCCACCAGGTCCAGAGCGCGCCTGTTCTTAGAGCCGATCTTCTGCAGCAAGTCATCGGACACTTTCTGAGCCTGGACACAATGAGAAGAAACAATGTTATTTAAAGGTGCAGTGTGTAATATGACATCATCTAGAAAGTTCTACAAAGTTCTAGAATGCAACGCTCCCTGGGTAACCCCAACCCTTTAGAATAATAACAGAAGCTACAGTGGCCTTCAAGGACAAGAACAATTCTAAATTCTTAACAATGCACCTGATGACATTCCAACTATGACACTTTCAAGATGGCGGCACTAGGCCTTGGTCCAAGATATGCAGAAATATGGACATATATGAGATCCTTTCTAAGGGAAAAAATTATAATTCTAAAAATAAATTTCAGCTATTATGCACTAAATTAAACGTACTTATGGATATTATAATTATTTTCTACAAAATCTGCTAGGAAATAAAACCCAAAATTCTACACACTGCAGGTTTAAAGGGGAACATTGGTAACAGAACCTCCAGAGAGAGAACTGCTGTGATTGGTTCAAAATACTTATTGTGTCATAAGAACCAGAGCATAGCCCCGCTGCCTCTTCTAAACTGAACCTCTGTAAAATTTATCAAACTTAAAGCGGCTCCGAGTAACATTTAAATATCTTTTAAACAGCCTCATGTTTCCTCTGATAATCATAAATTACCTTTAACAGCAAACGAGACCATCAGTGCAAAGAAAGACGTTTTTAAATAGTTTTTATTACTGCTTTTGGTCTGGTCGCACACCCAGTCCGATTTTCGGTTCGCTCGTGCATGCTCTATGGTCACATATCCGTATTGGTCGCAGATTTCAGTGTGGCGCAGCAACGTGAATTGAGAAGCCTATCCCTCCTGGTGAGGGAAGGGGAGCGGGAGCCTTGTTTGATACAGTTATTTGTCGTCATAATGACTGATAACGGGGCTGAACCATCAAAGAAAAAAAAGAGAATGCAATGAAGAAAAGCTAAAAGGGAGAGTGATATAGGCTACGGGGGACGAGGGCGTTGCCAAGCAACGTGTATACAATTTCACGAGAGCGAAACTAGACTGCAGTGTTTAGGCTACTCCTAAATGAATGAGCGGTTGGTACTAACACAAAGTTTGCTTTGCTTCACCATCATCAGATAACCATTATCTGAAATAGTCATTATTTAGATCAACAACACAAACACATTACCTCATCGTGATCCATACTAACTGCCGTCTCTCGTTCATTCGCTTTCTGTGAGGAGTCGGACACACGTCTTTCAGCTCCGTGAGAGAGAGTAGTTAGCAATCAGCATTGCAATCAGGTGCGTGTGGCAGTGACTGGCATTAGTTCATGCAGTGTCAAAACCACTCTCACGGAGCCGAAAAGAGTCCTCACACTTTCAACACAAGGACATGCACTATATTGCTCCCTTCT
>CASHTC010000366.1:17500-22327 GCA_949357725.1 Hyperoplus immaculatus
ACTGTGTGTGCGCTGAATAAAAATCCAGTATTAATACACAGCCTATGCTCTGTAAACGGACATGCTAGCTACGGTGGACCCTTTGTTTACAATCCAGTTTACAGAGCCTAGGCTGTGTATCAACACTGGATTTTATTCAGCGCTCACACACAGTACAGACAGGTAGTGGATCATGAGGAGATATTCACTGATTTAGACAAAAAGTGTTCTCCAGAATCGCTGACTCCAGCCATTTAAACAAACAGCCATATTAAGGAGATTTATCAGAAATATAATGTCGTATTAAATAAATATTATTGAAACAAGTGGCAAGGAATGACAGCCATAGTTCATTGAAGACGAGCTACATAGTAAACTCACTAATAATTCACCAGCCAGCCACACTCGCGGTCACAACAACATAACAAAACATTTAGCCCAGCGTACGGTATTGTGGGAAATCAACCGTCGCTACATTGTGTAATGTTACAGCAGTATCTGAAGTCTTTTATCAGTATTATGTCATTTTGGAGCAGAAATATATAGTTTTAACGTGGTATATTTGTGTCAACCCCTTCGTCATAGGGTCCAGCGGTTTATCAGAAAGGCTTGGATAGTTCTAGACGAGTATTAAACCGTTTTAAACAGAAGTATAACGATGTAAAATCCTCCAGTCTAACCGTCCAGGGTGAGGCTGTCCAGCTCTTTAGGCTTGGCCGCAGTTGTCGTCTCTTCCTCGGGCATCTCCACGTCCTGAGGGTCGGGGCCTGGTTCTTTCGCATCTTTAGTTTTCTCGGCCTTGGAGTCCTTGTCCTTACCCCCCGCCTTGTCGCGTCGCTTGGCCGCTGTCTCCTTCATGCTTTTGGGGAGAAATAAAGCAGATTACACCGGTGAATTTGGCGTTTTTTTGGAAGAGTTTTTCTATGAATGCGGTGCTTTCAGTCAGTTGGTTCCGACGATGACTGGCAAGTATTTTGGAGCGCGGGGGATTGTGGGAGATTTTCAGACCGTACAAGATGATCGCAGAACGTGGATCGGCGCCATAGACCAATGACGCAGCGAATCGATCACTCATGGATCCATGCACTGCGCCTGGAAAAACTTTTAATTTTTTTATTCAACGTTTTTAAAATACGGAACATTTTTTATAACTGAATATAATTAATTTAAGCAGCACAATTAATAAATATAAATATAAAATAAGGAGAACCCAGGTTTATCTAGCACACTCATTTTGATTGATATTAAATAATGTATATTTCTTAATATTTTCAATAAAAAAACACGTGATTTTTTCTTCCATATTACATTTATATCCTTCTGCACTGTAGTTATATATTTATAAAACGATCTCAGAAACCCGTAAAGTGGATTTAACGAGCTCCTTCCATTACAGTAGCTTTCTGGAACACAGATTAAATAAATGACGACATTTCCGCCATAAATTGATGCAGAAAAGGCACAAATTGGTGTTAAAACCAGAATCCAGGAAATGGAGTGAAGGCGTTTATGCATTGATCTAGCTTTTTGATTGATCAGGAAGAGATTTGACGACCAATTCACGTCATCAACATGTTGTATCCAATCTGACACGTATGCTGCCCCCTGTCGGATGATACATGCACTGCAGACCAAATGGATTACTTCACATTTACGTTTGTTTGTTTGTGTGTGTGTCTGTGTGTGTGTGTGTGTGTGTGTGTGTGTGTGTGTGTGTGTGTGTGTGTGTGTGTGTGTGTGTGTCTGCCGTCTGTCTGTCTGTCTGTCTGTCTGTCTGCCGTGTGTGTGTGTTTATCAGGCAGGTGACAGACAGGTGTGAGGGGGGGCGGGGGCTTACCGTCTGCTCTGTGCTGATAGCGCACGAGCTCTGTGACGTCACGGGCTCTCACGGCAGCGCGAGGACGAACGGGACATTTAATAACAACATGAAGAGGAAAAGAAAGAAGGGTTATTTTAATCTCTCTGAGGAAGTTCTGAATAGTTTTGGTTTCTGAGCTGAAAATAACTGTTGGATTCACTCCCGGTTATTCACTGGGTCCAGACGGATTAAGGCCTACACCCACTAACTACTACGTGAGTAAATATATATATTTTTATATATATATATATAATGTAATTGTGAATGTAAAATACACCAGTCAAAGTGAAAGTCAGATTTATTCTATAGCACGTTTAAAAACAACACCAGTTGACCAAAGTGCTGAACAAGATACAATACTAATTGACTCACCAACTACTGCTGCAACGTGAGTAGGCTACATTAATACTCTCATTTAGGAAAAAACAATTAAACTGTGTAGAATGAAAGGAGCCCAACTTGTTAGTGAATATTTGTGTGCCCTGATTCCTGATTGATCACTTGTGTTGATGTTTTGTTTAGTTTAGCTATTTTCTTTTATGTAAAGTGTGTTGATCTCGCTCGGTTTGTTTGTGTGTGATAGGAATACGAATGTGATACGCCTTTTTGAATTGTGTAAATGTTGTTCTTTATAATAAAGAATTTAAAAAATAAATAAAAATAAAAATACTATCATTTAGACCTTAAACTTTACTTCTTTTGCATTGGCCTTTAACACAAGTTGAGACTTCTACGTTTTTAAATTCACTGTATTGAAGCAGCTTATATAATAACTTAATATTTTGTTCATTATTTGAAAGTAAAATATTGTGTGTAAACCAAATATATGCTAATACAGCAGCCAGCAGGCAACATGAAATCCCCTAACTCCTCACTGTATCCCATTCATTTAACATAAGCCTAACCTAGACTTTTATGCATTGGCCTTTAACACAAGTTGAGACTTTGACACTCAGACACTCATGTATCTTATATGTTGTTTTGTTCAGCACTTTGGTCAACTGATGGTGTTTTCAATGTGCAATAGAAATAACTTTGACTTTGACTTTGACTGGTGTATTTTTAATGTAAAATTATGTAAACATCATCAAATAATTTACGATACAATGCAATAACTTAAACCTGCAGTGTGTAGAATTTTGTGTTTTATTTCCTAGCAGATTTTGTAGAAAGTAATTATAATATCCATAAGTACATTTAATTTAGTGCATAATAGCTGATTTTTTTTTTTTTATTATTATTTTTTCCCTTAGAAAGGGTCTCATATATGTCCATATTTCTGCATATTTTGGACCAAGGCCTAGTGCCGTCATCTTGATAGTGTCATAGTTGGAATGTCATCAGGTGCATTGTTTAAAATGTAGAATTGTTCTTGTCCTTGAAGGCCACTGTAGCTTCTGTTATTATTCTAAAGGGTTGGGGTTACCCAGGGAGCGTTGCATTCTAGAACTTTGTAGAACTTTCTTGATGATGTCATATTACACACTGCACCTTTAAAATGCCGATATTTAACACATTGCATTTGTTTCAACATTAACCCCAGCATGTGTGTGTTCCTTCACAACATTTAATTCTGCTTCCATCTCAAAAAACAAGTCAGCGGGTGCAGTTACACTTTAAGCTACTTTTTCCAGCATTTCCTATTTTTTCTTCTAGAATGTCAAAGACCCAATCCGACGTAAACACAGCCTAGGCTCTGTAAACTGGTATGAGGGTTAATACACAGCCTAGGCTCTGTAAACTGGTATGAGGGTTAATACACAGCCTAGGCTCTGTAAACTGGTATGGTGCTAGACTAGATGTTGGCCCCTTTGATGACCTACCGAGGCAGTTTGTTTACACTGGGGTTTTTTTCAGTGCACTCACCGTACAGACAAGAGATTGTGACGAGATATTCACTGATTTGATTAAAATGATTAAAATGAGCTTCACCTTAAAGCCCTACTTCACCTGGTGGGAATATGAAGGTGTATTGAACTCTGAGATCCTATGTAGTATAAATGTGCAAAACATTTTAGAAATCGGTTCATCCTAGTCTGAGAAAAGGCAGAAAGAGTGTTTTATGGTCTCACTGTCTAACCCTACAGTTTCCTTCTTGTGACATCACAGTAAGGGTCAGGATTAACAGGACAGCTGGGCCAAGGGAAGACTGAGGGAAGACTGAGGGAAGAAAAACCTCATTCATTATATTATAATAGTGATTTTATAATGATAGAACGCCGGTTCCGTACGGGAGAAGTATTCCTTTATATTTTTTTTTCCACAAATTCCTATTTTTCAGAATGTCAACGACCAATCGTATCCTGAGCTCAGATTCGGGGGAGGAGACTGTGGTTGCCCCGGAGACTTTACCGTGGCAACAGAGGGCTGATGACGATGATGAAACCCAAGCGGTGGCCTCTTCGCCCGACGGTAGATTCCTGAAGTTCAACATCGAGATCGGACAGGGATCGTTTAAGACGGTTTACAAAGGTCTGGACACGGAGACCACGGTGGAGGTGGCATGGTGTGAGCTACAGGTACTGTCTGTCTGTCTGTCTGTCTCTGTCTGTCTGTCTGTCTGTCTGTCTGTCTGTCTCTCTCTCTGTCTGTCTGTCTGTCTCTCTCTCTGTCTGTCTGTCTGTCTGTCTGTCTGTCTGTCTCTCTGTCTGTCTGTCTGTCTGTCTGTCTGTCTGTCTCTCTGTCTGTCTCTGTCTCTTTCTGTCTCTGTCTCTGTCTCTCTCTGTCTGTCTCTCTGTCTCACACACACACGGAGACCACTGTGGAGGTGGCATGGTGTGAGCTACAAGTAACAGACACACACTTATAAAGAGAAATAATACACACATAAATACTCACACACACACACACACACCCAAAGAGATATACACACATTTCAAAACAACGAGACGCCAATGCAGATAGGGCTTTCACACCAGCAAGACTCTGGTTGTTATGTTGAACCGGCGCGCGCGCGTGTGTGTGTGTGCGTGTGCGTGTGCGTGTGTGTG
>CASHTC010000367.1:5000-17500 GCA_949357725.1 Hyperoplus immaculatus
CAATAAACACAATTAACACATCACACATATAATGAGCAGAGAAAAAAGGAATAAAATAGGACAAAATTAATATATATTAATTTAAATAAAGTGTATAACATAAGGTGAAATACTAAATGAATAATGAATTCAGCTAAAACAGTTACAGTCAGATATGTAAAATTCAGAAATGCATTTAAATGAATCAAAAGTGGGACGATCAGTCATTTTTAAGTTGTTCATGCACTATACCTAAGGGATACTGTTGTGTTATACTATGGGATACTGTCCAATAAACAGATATGTTATACTACGGTATGATGTCCAATAAACAGATATGTTATACTACGGTATGATGTCCAATAAACAGATATGTTATACTACGGTATGATGTCCAATAAACAGATATGTTATACTACGGTATGATGTCCAATAAACAGATATGTTATACTACGGTATGATGTCCAATAAACAGATATGTTATACTACGGTATGATGTCCAATAAACAGATATGTTATACTACGGTATGATGTCCAATAAACAGATATGTTATACTACGGTATGATGTCCAATAAACAGATATGTTATACAACGGTTTGATGTCCAATAAACAGATATGTTATACTACGGGATACTGTCCAATAAACAGATATGTTATACTACGGGATGATGTCCAATAAACAGATATGTTATACTACGGTATGATGTCCAATAAACAGATATGTTATACTACGGTATGATGTCCAATAAACAGATATGTTATACTACGGGATGATGTCCAATAAACAGATATGTTATACTACGGTATGATGTCCAATAAACAGATATGTTATACTACGGTATGATGTCCAATAAACAGATATGTTATACTACGGGATACTGTCCAATAAACAGATATGTTATACTACGGGATGATGTCCAATAAACAGATATGTTATACTACGGTATGATGTCCAATAAACAGATATGTTATACTACGGGATACTGTCCAATAAACAGATATGTTATACTACGGGATGATGTCCAATAAACATTATGCACTTAGTTAGATTTGATTAGATATGGACACCATGATAGCATTTGATGAACCAGATGCCTTGTTTTCGAGTGTTTTAGCAAACATGCTAGTTCTCAACAACCGTCCATGGGAAGCTTTTAAAAGAAAACAAGATGACGGAGATTATTTCTACCTTTTTTTAAGATTATTTTTTGTCATTTTCAAGCTTTATCGATAGTACAGAGTGAAATGGGGAGACAGAGAGAGAGAGGGAGAGAGAGAGAGAGAGAGAGAGAGAGAGAGAGAGAGAGAGAGAGAGAGAGAGAGAGAGGGGGGATGACCTATTAAAAGAATCTTGAATCTTGATTGTTACCGATGGGTCCGATGATGCCCAGTTCACCCATCTGTCCTTTGGGTCCCCGCTGGCCGGGTGCTCCGTCTCCGCCCTGTAAACAACAACAATAGCATCTATTTAACTGTTGGAGGTTGAAGGGGAGGGGGGGATATAGCTCAGTGGGTAGGATGGTCAACCACAAGGTCGGTGGTTTGATCCCCTGTCTCCCCGCCACATGTCACAAGTGTCCCTGGACAAAGAGACACTGAACCCTAAATGTGTTCAGCACTCAATCTTATTAACCGTCTTGAGACTTTGGCCATTTTAGACCATTTGAGGTCTGCCTGGATCTATTATCAAAAAATACTTGTTTATCATCAATCATGTAAAGCACAGTAAAGCTATGGCGTTTATCACCATTTCGATTCTGATGTATGTCTTGCATATATCAGGACTGACAATATAAAACTGTGACTTTGATATTCCTATAGCCCAGAATAGCCCAATATTGGTAATGCAGTGATGTCACTTTAAAAGTCCAAGTTAAATTGTGTTTATTCTCAACTAGAGGACTGCTCCAACAAAATGTCGTTGTCCTGTGCAATGACAATACAGATTATTCTGAACTATTATTCTTAGAACTCTGGGATGTTCTCACCGGGGATCCTTGTAGACCCCGGTCACCGATGATACCGGACGGTCCCGAGTGGCCTGGTGCTCCTTTAAGACCCTTATCTCCTTTAAAACCTGGACCAGGGGGGCCGGGGGGGCCCTGGGAGCCCGCCGGACCTACAGACAGAGAGGGGGATGGGGGGGGGAGAGAAAGAGAGAGACAGAGAGAGAGAGAGAGAGAGAGAGAGAGAGAGTTAAAGTCAAATTTATTTCTATAGCACAACTCGACGTCATTGTAAATGAGGGTCACTCCTCAATTGGTCTCTCGAGGATAAATAAAAGTTAAATGAAAAAATGAAATGAAAAAGAACATCAGTTAACCAAGTGCTGTACAGGATACAATACAAAACAACATATAAGATACATGAAAATAAAAAATTTAAAAACGTGGGAGTGTCAAAAGTTAAACTTTCGTTAAAGGCAGATGCAAAAAAGTGGGAAGCGGGGAGGGGGAGATAGAGGGAGAGATAGAGAGAGAGAGAGAGAGAGAGAGGTTAGAAATCTAGGTTAAGTGTGTTTATACGCAGATGATACTGATTTATGATCGTCACACTTTAGTTGACCAGAACTAAAATGCACAAATAGTCAAATAGTAGTTGGAGAAACTTAACCAGACTGCAGGTGTAAAGAAGACCTCAGAGAAGGAACCTTTGTGGGTTCAATTTAAAACATTTAAAACCTTAAAGAAATTAAGAATGTTGAAAATTTGAAATTTTTAAATAAAATATTGAATATCATCTATAAAATAAAAACTAAAAAATTGAAAAAATTGAAAAAATTGAAAACATTGAAAAAATAAAACTATTTAAATTTTAAAAAATAAAAAAGTTAAAAAAAAATAATATTTAAAAGTCTATAAGCTCAGTCCCTCTCTTCACCTTTTGGCCCCTGTGCTCCGTTGGGTCCGCTCTCTCCCTTGGTTCCCCCGGTGCAGAGGCCCTCATTGCCGGGGTAACCTGGAGGTCCGGGGGGGCCGACTGGACCGGTGCAGCCCGGCTGACCAGAGGGACCGGAGGGGCCGGGGGGGCCACATGGACCAACGGGGCCCTTCTCTCCTACACAACCTGGAGAGAGAGAGAGAGAGAGGGATGGATATAGAGAGAGGGATAGATAGATAGATAGATAGATAGATAGATAGATAGATAGATAGATAGACAGATAGATAGATAGATAGATAGATAGATAGATAGATAGATAGATAGATAGATAGATAGATAGATAGATAGATAGATAGATAGATAGATAGATAGATAGATAGATAGACAGACAGACAGACAGACAGACAGACACAGACATCAATGTTTAAATAGAAAATGTAAAAGAAAATTTTAAACATATTCTTATTGAAATGCATAGGAATTTTCTGGTACAGGATGTTAAATCCTCTATTCCAGTATTATACAATGTAGCTACTATTTTCTTTGTGGTTCACATACATTTCAATAGTAAAATAAAGGACATTTGCATCTTTAGTCCTGACTAGACCCTAGACTCATAGTATCAAAGTATGATGTATGAATATTTGCAAGAGAAAATTGTGTATTGTGTGGAATTGTCCGAAAGAATAATAAATAAATAATCACATGACTCACCGGGTGGGCCGTTCTTCCCGTCCGGGCCCCGAGGTCCCATCCCAGGAGCTGTGGAAGGAAAGGAAATCAACCAATAAGATTACTTTATTCAAATGTCATCAAATCATTAAGAAACTTTTTGGACATGCAAGACTCATGAAATCGGGATCCCCATAAAAAGCCACTTAAAGCTTTTCAGAGCTATTCAGTCTAGAACTAATTGAAACATAGATGGGCAGTTCACATAATACTTAAAACTAAAATATAGTTCTATAATACAGAGAAGGGATATGAGCCGATATGATGATGGATCAGTCTAGTCTTCCTCCTTTTTCAAATTAAATAAATATTTGCGGTGTATAAGGACTTCGGTTGCTTTTTGTTTTTAATTGACAGGTTTATATCCAAATGCAAATGGCATGTGCTTAATTTGCAGAAGTAAAGTAAGTAATTCTTCCAGTCTGGTCTCCTACCTCCCATGGCTCCCTTCTCTCCGGGCGGTCCAGGGATCCCGTCTTGTCCCTGGTTTCCTCTGGGACCAGATGGACCGGGGTCTCCGGGAGCACCTTTGTTTCCTGGAAGCAAAGACATGATTTAAAAGAATACTTTGTCTTCGGCACTCGGCCACGTACCTGCGACCGAATCACAGCAGGACTGATATAGAGCGACAACATTGCTCCCTCTCATGTGATATTGCTTAATTTTAGTCTAGTCTAGGATCATTGGTTTGATGCCATGATAACTAATTTAATGTTTAAATTATTGTTTCTAAAGATGGTCTACATGGTGTCATGAGTGAGATTTTCTCCATTATTTGTTATTTACTAAAGCCTTATTGCCAAATTACTGATTAATTCATAATTTAACGTTGTATCACCGGGATGTATATTAAGCCAACTTTAATTGACTATTTATTTAAATAACTTGGATCAAAATGTGTCGGATACTAAATTTCTCTTTATGCTGATGACAATGTTATATACCCTCCTATAGCCGCCATTACGAACTTGCAGAATTATTCTTTTGTGATGCAAAATACCCTTCTTAAACTGAACCTCATTCTTAATACAGTTAACATCGTTGCAGTCTGGCGGAAACCTGGTATATCCGTTTTTCTCTTCATAATATCAGTGGTAACGGTCAAACTTAATTTCCTTGGGTTTTATAAGGTTTTTATCCAATGAAAATGATTAAGAGTTTGAGGATTGACAACACAGAGTTAATTTGTTTAAAACATTACAGCGTTCTTTTTTGTTTCCTAAAGAATGACAGTTTTGGACATTCAAGGTTTCTGCCCGGCAGCAGCTATACAGCTCCGGAAAACATGAAGAGACCAGTCTGGATTGTTCTTCAATCTTCATCTCTACATTAATTATTGAAAATGCTTTTAATGACAGAAAATGTATTGGAATTTGGTAGAAATGTTGTCTGTAGTTTATATTATGAGACCAAAACGTTCATTCTACTCAAACATATGCCTATACATAGTAAAACAAGAGACACTGAACATTTGGAGTGGTCTCTTAATATTTTTCAGGGCTGTGTATCAGTAGTGTTATTTACAGTAAAATTAGTAAAAGCCTAAAGACCATTTGCATTTGACATTAAGTTGCGACCCATTATACCTCTTAAAGTATCTACGAGGAACTTTCAGTGTGTGTTATAATAGCGCCCCCCTTTGGACTAAAAGCAGTAGTGTTTTTACCACGCCATTTTTTAAGGAGCTGTATGTTGTTCACTATCTCCAGTCTCATACCTGTGAGTCCGCAGGGCCCTGCAGCGCCGTCTTTCCCCGGTGGGCCGTCACAACCCTTCGCACCGGGATTACCAGGAGGACCTGAGATAGACAGAGAATGTAATGTTAAGTTAAGTTTCTTTATTAGTCCATTTTACACAAGGCAGAGAGACAAACTAGTTAACAGAGGGTTGTGGAAGATGAGACAAGGATGTACCAACTTCAGATTTAAAAGAATAAACTGTATTGACTGTTGATATATAAAGAAAAATCAATAATATTTTTTTTCCTTTCTTTTTTAAATAATGGCGATTGTTCAAGATAAAAAAATATAAAATAAAAAAATATATAAAAAATAATAATAAAGCAAAAAAATATGTTTTTTATTAAAACATTTAAACAAAATTAAATTCATTAAATTTTTTTTTTTAATTTAAAGATTAAAAATAAAAATAAAATCTTTAAACTGATATGAACCTCTGCATCCGGGGGGTCCAGACTGTCCTTTGTCCCCACATGGGCCACAGTCTCCTGGGGGACCGAACGCCCCGCTGTCCCCCGGTGTTCCCTTCAGACCCGGGAAACCTGGAACCCCGGGAATACCCTGAGAGGAGGACATAAGACTTTAGTGGTGTGTCAAATTGAGCTCATTAGATTAGTTGTCTGTCTGTCTGTCTGTCTGCCTGTCTGTCTGTCTGTCTGTCTGTCTGTCTGTCTGTCTGTCTGTCTGTCTGTCTATCTATCTATCTATCTATCTATCTATCTATCTATCCATCCATCTATCAACTATCTATCTATCTATCTATCTATCTATCTATCTATCTATCTATCTATCTATCTATCTATCTATCTATCCATCCATCCATCCATCCATCCATCCATCCATCCATCCATCCATCCATCCATCCATCCATCCCTCCCTCCATACCTTCTCTCCCTGTGCTCCCTTGGCCCCGGGCCCCGGTGGGCTCGGTTCCCCTTTAGGACCTTTTGGACCTCCTGACCCGGGAACCCCATCGGTACCGTTCGCCCCACAGGGTCCGGTCCCTCCTTTCTCTCCTTTACAGCCTGCACAGGACACAACAAGACATTAGGAGCGACTGTGTCTCAGGTGGTAGAGCGGGTCGTCCAATGATCGAAGGTTTGGTGGTTCGATCCCCGCCCTGCCACTTGTGTCATGGTTGTTGTGTCCTTGGGCAAGACACTTCACCCACCTTGCCTCGTGTGAATGTCGATAGTTAGCCTGCTATCGGTGTGTGAATGTGTGTGTGAATGGGAACAGTCCTCCCTTGAAAAAAGAGTCTCCAGTCTCAATGGGCTTTACCTGTAGAAATAAAGGTTAAAAAAAACATTACCTGGCCGCCCCATGTCCCCTTGGTTCCCGTCACGTCCACATGAACCTGGCGGCCCGATCTCTCCTTCTCTGCCCGAGTCTCCACGGAGTCCTGAAAGACAAACCATTATCATTGTACTGTCATTTAGAATCCATTCAAACATGATTATGCTAAACAAACAGTACATTCAGTTTATTAAAAGGTGCTACGAGGTACTTTTAAATATTTCTGAAACAGTCAAATTTTTCCTCTGATGATCATAAATTACAAACGAGACCATCAGTGCAAAGAATGCTATTTTTATATAGTTTTTCTTAATGCCTTTGTCATGGGTATACGCTCACCCAGGAACAACAGGTGACGTGGTAAAAACACTACCGCTTTTGTCCAAAGGTGGCGCTAGAAATAACACAACCTGAAAGTTCCTTGGAGCACCTTTAAAACATGGTTATGCAGTGATAATAATCAAACAGTAATTTCAGGTTTGTTCACCTTGTGGTCCAGCGTTTCCTGGTCTGCCGTTGCCCCCGTCTGGGCCAAGTGGACCCGGGAACCCCCTCTCCCCTTTGGTTCCAGTTTGACCCGTATGACCTGAGAGAGACATTTTGTTTACTGTGGGTTTTACTATGTATTTTATAAATGTTAGGATGTTCCTGGAATTGAATGTTTGTTAAATTAATGTTTAGGTCTGATTTTAGGTTTTCAGTGGTTACCGTGGTGAATTATTTATTTTCACATTATAGTGTCTATCTATCTATCTAGTAATGAATTTTGAGTACCAGGGAATCCATCGTCTCCCGGGTCCCCAAACATGGCTACGTCTCTCTGGGTTCCTTTCAGTCCGGTTGCCCCCTTCTCTCCCTGAGGTCCCAACGGGCCCTGGGACCCTCGCCGCCCGTCCAAACCATTCTGACCTGCAACACAGAACACACAACATGATCCCTGCGTTCCAAATCTCCTCCTCTTTCTTTTTTCTATTCTACATTCTACATTTGACCATTAAAAGAATCTAGTTAGGATGCATTAGGCATACACAAAAAACAGATGCAAAAAAGAATAAACAACAAACTGGTTGAAACCTTTGGTTCCGGGTTCTCCAGTCTCTCCGGGTTCCCCGTCAGAACCTTGACTCCCGACCACACCAACAGGCCCCACGTCCCCTCTGATGCCTGAAACACACACACATGGGGATGTTACTAAACTTGTGAGGACATTAACAGTCATTGTTTTTATTGGCTGCTGAGACTGCTTGATTTATTTTTAAAAAATGGTGTAATCGGTGGTGCGAGGCAAATTAAAAAAAATAAATAGATAAAAAAAATTTTCTTTTTTGAAGTAAAAAAAGAACATTGAGAAAAAATAAAAAAAATTGTTGAAAAAGCATTAGTATTAACATATTTGGCCCCGCCTCCTTAGACAGTGTTCCTTGCTCTCCATTGGTCCCTCTCTCCCTTCAGCCCGTGAAACCCTCATCACTATTTTATCTTTAACATTTTCCTCTATTAACGAAAATCAAAAAATAAAATACCTTAAAGAAAAGCGGGAAAAACAAACAAAAAAAACCGCCAAAGAAAGTGACCAAAAAAGTTATTACAATATTACAATATATTATTACAATATTACAATAATATTACATAAAAAATCTAAAAAATAATCCTCCTTACCTGGTGCTCCTGGCTCCCCATTGGCTCCTCTCTGTCCCGTCAGTCCGACTCCTCCCGTGTTTCCCGGCTGTCCGTCAAACCCTGGCGCTCCAAACGGGCCCTGAGGTCCTATTGCCCCCACCCCCTCCAGCCCGGGATCACCCTGCTCACCCTTTAGACCGCGTACTCCTAAAGAAGGATGTTGAGAATTTAAGCTCTTTGGGTTTTGGACCGTTGCTCAAACAAACCAAGACACTCCTGTCCAATCATCACAAAACTAGGTACTTTCATAGCATTCCGAGCTCGGCCACTAAGGGGCGCCAACAATGCTGAAAACACTGATGTGGCGAATTTGGAGTCTCAGGCTCAATTCCAATCCACCCCCTTGGTGATTCGATTCCTGCCCTGCCACTTGTGTCATGGTTGTTTTTTCCTTGGGCAAGACACTTCACCCACCTTGCCTCGTGTGAATGTTGATAGTCAGCCTGCTATCGGTGTGTGAATGTGTGTGTGAATGGTATCGTGGGAATGGGAACAGGTCTCCCTTGAAGAAGAGTCTCCGGTCTCAATGGGATTTACCTGTAGAAATAAAGGTTGTGGAAAACGTGTAGAGTAGTTACCTGTGAAGCCGATGACTCCCATCAGCCCTCTCGGCCCTTCAGGTCCGGTGGCTCCAGGTAAACACCGTCCAACAGACCCGACCGGGCCGGGCACGCCATTCAGACCACTACGCCCTGAGGGGAACGACACTTTAGACTTAAGACTTTATTGTCCCCAAGGGGAAATTCTTTTTCACTTCATCATCAACCTTTATTTAAACAGGCAAAAATTGCTAAGAAACAATGTCTTATTTAAGCAATGGCCTGGTAGGAGGTGAATAAGTACTTCACAGTACAGACAATATGGCCGACACATGGACAACAAACACAACAAAAATAACATGCAGACAGAATATGTAAACTGTGGGAGTGGGACTGGGGTGATTTATCTTATCAGATTTAGTATGGTTAGAAATACCCGGATGTCTGCTAGATCCAGCTGAGATTTTTAGTGTTTAATTCAGCATGCTATTTGGGCGATTCTGGCCCACAATCCCGTGCGCACGGGAAGTGACCTAACTAGATTATTTTTATGATAAGATGTAGTGTGCATATGTAGAATAGAAAAAAGAAAGAGGAGGAGATTTGGAACTTTGATGAGGTCACCTTTGGGTCCCGGTAGTCCGTTCTGTCCTGGCAATCGCTGTTATTATTTACAGACAGACAGACAGGCAGGCAGGCAGGCAGGCAGGCAGGCAGGCAGGCAGGCAGGCAGGCAGACAGACAGGCAGGCAGGCAGGCAGGCAGACAGACAGACAGACAGACAGACAGACAGACAGACAGACAGATAGAGATGGATCACCTTTGGGCCCCTGTAGTCCGTTCTGCCCCGGTGGTCCAGTCACTCCGTCCGCTCCTTGTGTTCCGGCGTTTCCCTGGAGACCAACGTTCCCGTCTTCACCTTCAGAACCGGAGCGACCCTGCTGACCGGGGAACCCTAACCCAACATCCCCCTGAGAACAACATGGAACCAGTCAGACAGATAGATAGATAGATAGATAGATAGATAGATAGATAGATAGATAGATAGATAGATAGATAGATAGATAGATAGATAGATAGATAGATAGATAGATAGATAGATAGATAGATAGATAGATAGATACATAGACGGATGTATGGATGGATAGATAGATAGATAGATAGATAGATAGATAGATAGATAGATAGATAGATAGATAGATAGATAGATAGATAGATAGATAGATAGATAGATAGATAGATAGATAGATAGATAGATAGATACATAGACGGATGTATGGATGGATAGATAGATAGATAGATAGATAGATAGATAGATAGATAGATAGATAGATAGATAGATAGATAGATAGATAGATAGATAGATAGATAGATAGATAGATAGATAGATAGATAGATAGATAGATAGATAGATAGATAGATAGTTAGATAGATAGATAGATAGATAGATGGATGGATGGATGGATGGATGGATGGCTGGATAAACAGACAGACAGATAGATAGATAGATAGATAGATAGATAGATAGATAGATAGATAGATAGATAGATAGATAGATAGATAGATAGATAGATAGATAGATAGATAGATAGATAGATAGATAGATAGATAGATAGATAGATAGATAGATAGATACTGCTGACCGGGGAACCCTACACCAACATCACCCTGGAAATTACATGGAAGGATTAATGGATATTACATTACATGTCATTTATCCAAAGCGACTTACAACTGGAGCACACATTCATACACCGATAGCAGCAACAGCTACCACGTAGGGTGCAAGCTAACTATCAGGAGACATTTAGGGTTCAGTGTCTCTTTGCCCAGGGACACTTGGACATGTGGCGGGGAGACGGGGGATCCAACCAGCGACCCTGTAACCCAGTGGACGACCGCCCTACACACTGAGCTACAGTCCACAGATAGATAAATAGATAGATGGATGGATAGATAGATAGATAGATAGATAGATAGATAGATAGATAGATAGATAGATAGATAGATAGATAGATAGATAGATAGATAGACAGACAGACAGACAGACAGACAGACAGACAGACAGACAGACAGACAGACAGACAGACAGACAGACAGACAGACAGACAGACAGACAGATCGACATTACCTTATTGCCTGGCATCCCTGGTGATCCAGATGGCCCGGCCCGTCCTTTGATCCCAAAGCTGGGTAAACCTAGCGCTCCCTGAACCCCTTTGAACCCTGAGAAAGACAAAAACAATTCATTACTGTTATGTCTCATCTTAACTGTATTTAAAGTGCCTACAAGGAACTTTCAGTGTGTTTTAATTCTAGCGCCCCCCTTTGGACAAAAGCGGTAGTGTTTTTACCACACCAGCGGTTGTTCCTGGGTGAGCGTATACCCATGACAAAGGCATTAAGAAAAACTATATAAAAATAGCATTCTTTGCACTGATGGTCTGGTTTGCTGTTACATGTCATTTATGATCATCAGAGGAAAAATGAGACTGTTTCAGAAATATTTAAAAGTTCCTCGTAGATACTGCTTGTTGTGATTCTGACCTTAGATAGATAGATAGATAGATAGATAGATAGATAGATAGATAGATAGATAGATAGATAGATAGATAGATAGATAGATAAATAGATAGATAGATAGATAGATAGATAGATAGATAGATAGATAGATAGATAGATAGATAGATAGATAGATAGATAG
This sequence comes from Hyperoplus immaculatus, assembly GCA_949357725.1. Classification (NCBI taxonomy): domain Eukaryota; kingdom Metazoa; phylum Chordata; class Actinopteri; order Uranoscopiformes; family Ammodytidae; genus Hyperoplus; species Hyperoplus immaculatus. The sequence continues at coordinate 16,552 of CASHTC010000367.1, forward strand.
ATAGATAGATAGATAGATAGATAGATAGATAGATAGATAGATAGATATGGATGTGTTGATTCTGACCTTTCACGCCGGGGAACCCTGGCGGTCCCTGGACAGAGAACCCTCCGTCTCCTCTCTCTCCCTTTGGACCGAAGAATCCCGGAGCTCCTGGAAGACCTGTCACACCTGAGACAGACAGACAGACAGACAGACAGACAGACAGACAGACAGACAGACAGACAGACAGACAGACAGACAGACAGACACACAGACACACAGACAGACAGACAGACACACAGACACACAGAACACATTCAGGTTCATACTATTGGACTGAAAGCGTTGTTTTTTTTAGTGGAACTGTGAGTTATTTTCTGCACACACATACAAAAACACACACACACACACACACACACACACACATACAAAAACACACACACACACACACACACACACACACACACACACACACACACACCTTCTGGTCCGGGACTTCCTGATAAACCTCTGTCTCCTTTCTCTCCATGATCTCCTGGAGTCGTTATGGTCTCACCCGGAGAACCTTTCTCTCCTGAAGGAACCAACACAAAGGGCAGCTGTAGCTACTATCATAGTTTACCACCACCAGTATGACTGTGTGTGAATGAATGGAACCTGGAACCCTGTAAAGCGTCTTTGAGTGCCTTGAAAAGCGCTATATAAATCCAATCCATTAAAGATTATAAAACAGGTTGTAGATGTCAAAGCTCCCTTGCTAACCCCTCTGTAGTGGCATTCCATCTGTCGATTTCAAATTTTAATACCACAATCGAGCAGTAGTCAGTAACTAAGACTGATGTGAATGACATGGGATATTGTATCCGGTTTCAAAGATTTACTTAAAAAAGGTCAAAAACATACAAAGTCACACGATACACGGTAAAGAAATAAAATGCTCCTGTGCCTATGGGCAGCTGTCTACCAA
>CASHTC010000367.1:22500-32500 GCA_949357725.1 Hyperoplus immaculatus
TAGATCAAAAACAGGTTTTGAAATTAAACACATTTGAACTTTTGCTGCGTTTTTAATACCTTGTTCTCCGCGGAACCCTTGGGGTCCTGGGACCCCCGGCGCACCGACCTGACCCTTCAGTAACGTGTGTCTCCAGACCGTCTGAGAGAAACACACAATAAACAAATTAAACATAAAGACTGGCCGAAAGCCTTTTTTATAATTCTCCTTCCATGTAAACTAGAGTGTCATCAGCATAGAGGATAATCCGCATTCATGTTGACCCACCCTTATAATTCATCCCCCTTACGACTGAGCCCTGCTGAATATTTTTTTCTCTGCACTGTGCTCTACTGTTGTGGTTATTTTGTGTCTCAGGTGTTGCTTTCTTCACTTGTGATTTTCTTCTTTTAAATCACCTTGTTAAGAGGAGCCTGGGACTTAAGAATTGCATTAACCAATGACTGCTGCTGTAATCGTTGTGGATATGACAAGTAAAAAATCTTGAATCTTGAATCTTAGGTCTGATAAATGGTCTTATATCTTTTAACACTAATTTCAGAGCTTCACTGGTTACCCATCTGCTACAGAGTGGTGGAAATATTTGCATGTGTCTTGCCAGTTTCAACAATTCCTACCAGTAAAATACATATTGAAGAACTGAACATTTTCTGCCAGTTCATCCCAGTTTATCCCAATATTTAATTTCCTATTTTTGATCAGAGAAAAACAAATAAAAGTATGAAAAACTAAATTGTATTAGTTTTTTTCAATATCAGATTCATAAACAATAACGAAATATTGACTTGTTTTTTAGTTTTCCGATTTTTGATTTCTAATTGAGTATGAAATTAATGAATGTGGACAAATTAACAGCAATATAACTTCTGACTCACCTCTCCTGGAAGACCAGGGAAACCACGATCACCTTTCTCCCCCTGAAACAACACACAATGAAAACTTTTACACATTAATGAATGTACTTCTGCATTTAATAATAATAATAAATGATAGGTTTTATTTAGCGCTTTTTTGGAGGTCGCTCAAAGACGCTCTACATCACATAGAATATACATAAAGAAAAGAAAAGCAGGAAAACAAGATACAAAAACAAATTTAAAATCAGGTGTGGAATGGGTGAGGTCAGGGGTCATATGCTTTCTTGAAGAGGTGATTTTTTTTTTTTTTTTTTTTTTGGGGGGGCATTTTATGCTTTATTGATAGTGCAGAGAGACAGAGGTGAAATGGGGCAGAGAGGGGAGTGACATGCAGAGAACGACCGCGGGCGGGAATCGAACCCGGGTCTGCTGCTGGGCCCGGACCGGGGGGGGTACGCCCTACCAACTGAGCTAAGGGCGCCCCCTAAGAAGAGGTGAGTTTTGAGTTGACTTATATTCCTGTATTTCATATTAAAACAGAATAGAACTCTATTGTGCACCGTGGTCGAAATTTGTCTTTCGTTCACCGACCAAAACAAGCCATTCAAACGGTTTATGACAACAAGCTTGACAAACACACTTTGACAAAAATGTGAACTAACCATTTAAGTAGACACTTTAATCATCTTATCAGTCACTTGTTGAATTAATTGCACAAAATTATTTTTTGTAAGTAAGTAAAATGTATTTATAAAAGCACATGTATAACAGTTTGCACTGTCCAAAGTGCTGTATATAGTGCATTCAGTAGTTAAACAATGAAGGTAAAATAACAAAAACATTAAAATTAAATAAAAAAAGACATAAACCCAGACATCCACATATAAACAGAGATAGTATTGCAGAGGTAAGATAGTTAATGGGGAGAGAAATAAATGTTTAGTATCCTGTGTGTCTCTATAGAAGAATTACTCACTATGGATCCTTCAATGCCCGGAGGACCGAGGTATCCACGGCCTCCTGGGTCTCCCTGAAGAAACACAGAACCAGTGATTCAAATACATGAGTTACTCAGTCATTACAGGCTGTTGACACATAAGGAATATATAAGAGGCAAGTTTATTTCTATAGCACAATTCAGACACAAGGCCATTCAAAGTGCTTTACAGGGGCATGAAATACATCAAGATTAAAATACATCAAGTATAGAATAGACATTAGAAAAGCGAATGAAAAATATGAATCAGGACTTTAACCTTTTTTGTGGGGCTCTAACCCACTGTGTTTACCAAACAGGAATAGAACACACTAAAAAAGTGACAAATAGACGGACAAGTGTTTGATCGTGATCTGAGCTAACAGTAGCAGTTGGTTATTTTTTTTATTTTATTTTTTAGCATCCACAGTTAGCTTAGCATGTTACCTGTTCTCCAAGCTCTCCGGGGCCTCCGTCCTTACCCGGTTTACCCTGAAACACAGACAATCAACACAGATTTTACATTGGAATCACACCTGTTCCGGTTTATACGTTTCAACAAAATGACCATAACAATTAACTACAACATTAGAGATCTCCCACTACTTTTCTGGTCTTAATTCTTTATTAATGAATCTTTATTTGACACTTTAGTATCGTTTAACATGACTATAAAACATAATAACAACATTTATAGGTCAGAAAAGATGAAAAAGCATAACAGGTGCTCTTTAAGAGTTAAAAGGTATTTTGATTATGTATTGTTGTTAAAGTTAAAGTTTTTTTATTGGCCACGTGTTTGCAAAAAAAAACATTTTACATACATTGAGATTAAAAAGGGGGTTAATCACTCTGTCACTCATTGTGCAAATGACTGGAACCTGAATAACTAATAAATACTAGTAATTTAAAAACAGACATCCCTTAAACCTGCAGTGTGTAGAATGTTGGGTTTTATTTCCTAGCAGATTTTGTAGAAAGTAATTATAATATCCATAAGTACATTTAATTTAGTGCATAATAGCTGAAAACATTTTTTTGAATCATAATTTTTCCCTTAGAAAGGGTCTCATATATGTCTATATTTCTGCATATTTTGGACCAAGGCCTAGTGCCGCCATCTTGAAAGTGTCATAGTTGGAATGTCATCAGGTGCATTGTTTAGAATTTAGAATTGTTCTTGTCCTTGAAGGCCACTGTAGCTTCTGTTATTATTCTAAAGGGTTGAGGTTACCCAGGGAGCGTTGCATTCTAGAACTTTGTAGAACTTTCTTGATGATGTCATATTACACACTGCACCTTTAATGAGGTGATGCTATAAAAATGGTATATGAATATAAAAGTGCCTAGAAAATTGTGCAAAAGTGCGAAAGTGTTGTGATAGTAAATGAGAAGTCTCTTACTAGTGAGCCAGGATCGCCCGGTCCTCCCTTATTTCCTTTGTAACCACGCTGCCCCGTCACGCCCTGGGGGAGAAAACAAACGCCCTCAGTCACAATCAAGAGTAATTAAAAAAACATATATGCATCTCCGGAAAAAATTAAGAGACCACTCCAAATATTCAGTGTCTATTTTTTTAACCTTTATATGTTTGAGTAAAGTTAACATTTTGATTTTATAATATAAACTACTGACAACATTTCTACCAAATTCATAATAAAATATTGTCATTCAGAGCATTTCCATTAAGTAATGTTGAGATGAAGATTGAAGAACAATCCAGACTGGTCACTTAATTTTTTCTGGGGCTGTATATATATATTTTTTTGTTGCAATTTTAAATTATTTTAATGTACAACTTTCGAGAACAAATAGTGTCATAACCGCCCAATTTGAACTTATATCGTTTTTAAAAGCAGGTCATTTCTTATTAACACTGTCAAATACAAACAATAATTAACATGCTTTAATATTTTGCTGTTTTGGATTAGAAGATTTTACAATAATGTTAAAGAGACTGTGACTTACATTAAGTCCACGACAACCTTTCGCTCCATTGTCACCTGGTTCTCCCTGAAATATAAACAACAAAATATATAAAAGTTATATATGATATTATATATTTACTGGTATCTATACATTATATATATATAGATATCAGTAAAAAGCAGAAGTCGGACCAAAACATTTTTGTCATAATTTTTTCCTGCTGGCACTTTTAAAATAATAGACTTTTTCATCTTAAACACTTACTTATATAGTTTTACACTATACACTGTTAGATAGATAGATAGATAGATAGATAGATAGATAGATAGATAGATAGATAGATAGATAGATAGATAGATAGATAGATAGATAGATAGACGGACAGACGGACAGACAGACAGACAGACTGACAGACAGGTAGATAGACAGACAGACAGACAGACAGACAGACAGACAGACAGACAGACAGACAGATAGGCAGACAGACAGACAGACAGGTGTTGATGGACAGAACAGACATACCTTCAGTTCTTTGGGTCCTTCAGCATACAGTTTGATTCCTTTCTGTCCAGGTAGCCCTGGTGGACCGCTGTCTCCCTGGAAACCAAACACATGATGTTCACACCTTTTTTTTTGTTTAATTCATTTATTATTTATTGGATTTTGCATTTTTAGGAACAAGAACAAACACAAGGAACAAGAACAAACACAAGGAACAAGAACAAACACAAGGAACAAGAACAAACACAAGGAACAAGAACAAACACAAGGAACAAGAACAAACACAAGGAACAAGAACAAACACAAGGAACAAGAACAAACACAAGGAACAAGAACAAACACAAGGAACAAGAACAAACACAAGGAACAAGAACAAACACAAGGAACAAGAACAAACACAAGGAACAAGAACAAACACAAGGAACAAGAACAAACACAAGGAACAAGAACAAACACAAGGAACAACTGTCTCTGAGTTCAAATGAAATCAAAATACACCATAAAAAAAACACAATAACCTTTCGTACAAAAATGGAATGGAAATGGGAAATTCAAAAAAACAAAAAACAAGCAGTGTCTAAATAAAGTTAGGAACACAAATAAACAGTTAAAAGAAAGAATAACAATAAATAAAAAGAGGGGGGGGGGGTTCAGTCTTGGGATGTTCACACTTTAAGTTAATTTACTTTATTAGTCAAAGGTTACAGTAGACACTTTAACATGTTTCTGTGTTTTTGCAAAATGAGTTTTGAACTCTCACCCTCTGTCCTCTGGGACCTGGAATGACCGGACTGGGACCCTCTTGACCCTGAAACCAAAACACAGAATTATCAGGATGGATGGATGGATGGATGGATGGATGGATGGATGGATGGATGGATGGATGGATGGATGGATGGATGGATGGATAGATAGATAGATAGATAGATAGATAGATAGATAGATAGATAGATAGATAGATAGATAGATAGATAGATAGATAGATAGATAGATAGATAGATAGATAGATAGATAGATAGATTTCAGCCTTTCAGTTGGGTTAGGGTTATTTTTTATTAGTTATTAGAATAAGTAAATAACAGTTCTCCACAAACCTTCTCTCCTGGTAACCCTGGAAACCCCGGACGTCCCTGAATTTAAAAAAACAAAAAACCGCTGATATCAGTTGATCGATCGGCCTTTGATTAACAGATCACTGTTACACATTTACATTTAAATAAAGTTTGACAGTTTTGTATTCTGATGCGTACAGGGATTCCAGCGGCTCCTTGCGGCCCTAACAGGCCCGGTTCTCCTGGGACACCACTCAGACCCTGAAACACAAACACAAGACGTCATATTACAATCAAACACATACATGACCTTAACGGGCTATTCCTGGTTACCTTTTAGTGTGCATTTCTTTTTATTATATGACCTTACGTGTAACAATTGTGGTAGGAAACAATTACAGCACCTTATTGTTAGTATCAAATGATAAAAAGGGAAACACAATCTAGAGCGCAAAATATTTATTTATTTATTTTTATTTAACCTTTATTTATAATCAAGAGATCAGTTGAGGGGTGATCCTCATTTGCGATGATGTCGAGTCAGACAAATGTGATATAAATACATACACAAACTACAATGCAAATTCACAACAACTGATAAAGAGAAGAAAAAAAAATTAAAAATAATAAACCGCGTTCCAACACGCAAGGCAAGGCAAGTTTATTTATATAGCCCAATTCAAACACAAGGCCACTCAAAGTGCTTTACAGGGGCAAGATTAAAATACATAAAACACATTAGAAGACATTTAAAAGCGAATGAAAATAAGTAAAACATTTAAATAAAATAAAAGGAACGTTTAGTTTAGTGACGTTGCAAATGTTTCTTTGAACTAAACATAGTGACTAGAGTGTTTTTTTTGTACCAGCCCTTAAATAGGTTTATCAATGCTGTAAAAACGGCTTATCTAACATGGGAGTCAATGAGAGATTGCTCTGTTTTGGTACCACCTCCTAGTGGCCACTCGGTGAACTGCAATTGTTCTCACTTTCCCATTGGATGCTGTGGTTGGGGCAAGGTTCCAACACGCACACAGGAGCGTTTAGTTTAGTGATGGTGTAAATGTTTCAGTGACTGACCTCGTCTCCGTCCGGTCCCTGAGGTCCAGTCGTCCCTTTGATGTCCTGAGTGTCGGGAAAGACGAACGTGTCTCCCTGGAAACACACACAGATTGTTATACTACTGGAGGCAAAACACAGCCTTTGAAGAAACTGATTAGGAGCTAGGAAAACTCTAGGAAAAAAATTGTACATTCATGTTTTTTTTAATCGTTTTACCTTTAGACCCTGGACTCCCGGTCGACCCTGAAATACAAAAACACATTTACAGAAAGGAAAACAGGAAGTCTTCGCTGTATCTGATCTCTGTTTAAATTTTTTATTTAAAAAAAAAAAAAAGTTGAATAAACAAAAAAGGATTATAATACAAAATAAAAAAACAATAATTACTACACAGACATAAAATAATAAAAATAATAGCGATAAATAAATATAATCCATTAATCATAAACAACACACACACACAAATAACTTACTTGAAGGCCATCGGATCCCGGGACCCCTGGGTATCCTGGGAAACCAACATCCCCCTGGAACAAACCAATAATTTCATGAGGCAGCGCTTAAAGAGGATTAACCAAACTTTGCCAACTGATTACTGATTAAATCTTAAAACTATTTATATACATATATTTTAACCATTTATTTATACATGTAAATCCCATTGAGACCGGAGACTCTTTTTCAAGGGAGACCTGTTCCCATTCCCACGTTACCATTCACACACACCATTCATACACCGATAGCAGCAGCAGCTACCACGCAGGGTGCAATTTTATTTATACACACGCACGCACGCACACACACACACACACACACACACAAACACACACAAACACACACACACGCACACACACACACACACACACACACACACACACACACACACACACACACTCACACACACACACACACACACACACACACATTATTATTATTTATTTTTATTTTTATTTAACCTTTATTTAACCAGGAGAAAACCTATTGAGATTAAAAATGTCTTTTTCAAAGGTGACCTGGTCCAGACCGGCAGCAGCACAATGGACCACAGTTACAGACAAACACACGGGGACAAAATTAAAATAGCACTAAAAAATTGTGCAGGGTGCAAGCTAGCTATCAGGAGACATTTAGGGTTCAGTGTCTCTTTGCCCAGGGACACTTGGACATGTGGCGGGGAGACGGGGGATCGAACCATCAACCCTGTAACCCAGTGGACGACCGCCCTACACACTTCACCACAGCCGCCGAAATACAATATTTAAATAATTATCTGTCAAATGTTTCTTTTAATGAAAACGAGACAATAAGGAACATAAAATGTGACTTCCTTAACTAAACTAAAAAAACGAATCTTGCTTAGCAACACCGGCCCTGCTTCTGTGTTAGCATACAGAGACCAGTCTGAAGCTGAACGTCTGACCAGACAGTGAGTTCAAAGTTTTTCTCTTTCTTTCATCTGTACCTTTGTCCCGTTGCATCCGTGGACTCCTGGTCGTCCGATTGGTCCTTCAAGTCCAGGGATTCCCTGAGACAAAACACATACACACACACACACACACACACACACACACACACACACACACACACACACACACACAAAGTAATAAATATTCAACCTTTTTGAAAAAAGATTAATTCTTATTTCTATTACCTCTTTTGGCTTAATCTTTATTTTCTTTTTGAAAAATGTAAAATCACTAAGGGATACATGGTAAGATGTCAATTGTAATGGTGACTGCAATGTTGATTACAATGTAACAGTGGTGCATAAAAACTCATTAAAATACTGATTATCATTTGTTTGGTGTGACTGAGCTTTAAATGGTCTGAATTATTTGTGTACATTTTCTCAGTTTCTCTGGATGTTTTATAAATGTTTCTTACCGGAAGTCCTGGCGGCCCGGGGAATCCTGGCTTTCCTGGAAGACCCTAAAGAGACAGACAGACAGACAGACAGACAGACACACACACACACACACACACAGACTGAGGTTAAACTCCATGTAGTTGATAGTAGGGCTGTCAAATTAAATTCGAATATTCGTTCGAATGTTGAAAAGCTCATATTGACTGTTTGTCGACTTTGATTAAATGTTAAAATGGTTTGAAGTAAATTTGTTGATAAAGTGAAAGCCCTAGAACTTAGCAAGGTTACAACAGCAGTTTAATAAGAGGAAAGTCATGATGTCGCTTTTTGAAAATCTTGTGTGTGTGTGTGTGTGTGTGTGTGTGTGTGTGTGTGTGTGTGTGTGTGTGTGTGTGTGTGTGTGTGTGTGTGTCTGTGTCTGTGTTTGTGTGTGTGTGTCTGTGTCTGTGTTTGTGTGTGTGTGTCTGTGTGTGTGTGTGTGTGTGTGTGTGTGTGTGTGTGTGTGTGTGTGTGTGTCTGTGTCTGTGTGTGTGTGTGTGTGTCTGTGTTTGTGTGTGTTTGAAAAGCAGAATCATTCGTACCCGAGATCCTTTCAGTCCGGGAACTCCTGCTCCTCCAAAGTCACCCTGAAGACAAATTTTTTTTCATTTATTTATTATTATTCTTCCGGACAATTACACACAATACATCATTTTCTCATTGCATATTCATACATATTACTTTGTGTTATCGTCTGAAGGGAAGCAGGAGAAGCCAAAGGCTTATCGGGTCCCGCCCCCACTGCCATAAGATTCAGATACACAGATACACAGCTACTACAGTTAGAACATTTCTTTTTTTTTTTTTTTTTTTTTTTTAAGAAGAATCATTCTAAAACACAGATAATTTTAGGTCTCTAATTTCCTCTCTGCCTGTGACAATGCAGATATGGCCTTGTCCATTTCTTCTCTAGTAGCCTAAACACATCTCAACACATATAAAATCACAAGAATATTAGTTGTCACTGTTAAGAATCTTCTTGCAGATGGCCGGAGGAGTTTGTTAGGGCTGCTTTCTTTAGACATATGTTTGTTCTATCCTAAGTAGCATTATCAAAGAAGTTTCGAGACATTTCTCCATAAGGGGGCGCCAAAAATACAAAAAGTATATATCTCCTCATCCACTCTGATTTATTTTGATTAGGGGCTTTTCAATGAGTGAAGGGCTTTTTTACTGGGAGTTTTTTCTCAGCCGAGCTAAGGGTCTAAGGGCAGACGGAGGGATAGATAGATAGATAGATAGATAGATGGATGGATGGATGGATGGATGGATGGATGGATGGATGGATGGATGGATGGATGGATGGATGGATGGATGGATGGATGGATGGATGGATGGATGGATGGATGGATGGATGGATGGATGGATGGATGGATGGATAGATAGATAGATAGATAGATAGATAGATAGATAGATAGATAGATAGATAGATAGATAGATAGATAGATAGATAGATAGATAGATAGATAGATAGATAGATAGATAGATAGATAGATAGATAGATAGATAAGGGCAGAGGGTGTCATATTGTATGGAATGTAAAGCCCACTGAGGCAAATGTCTATTTGTGATATTGGGCTATACAAATAAAACTGATTTGATTTGATTTGATAATTCTGAAATAAATCATAAATAATTAATAATTATATTAAGTTCAGAGGTTGTTACATTTTCTCCAGCTGGCCCGGAGTGGCCCTCGTTTCCAGGGTAACCAACA
>CASHTC010000367.1:37322-49822 GCA_949357725.1 Hyperoplus immaculatus
GACGCACTGAGCATGCCCAGATCCTTAATTGGTTAATAGTGACTGACGCTGCTCTCTGATTGGTTGAAAAATAGCCAAACAGCCAATTAGGAAAAAGCAATTATAGTTAAAGGAATATGTTGATCAAAATTAAATGGCTGTTCACCACACCAAAACAAGAAGTTAATAAGACCAGAAATGCAGAATTTTAAACCAGATGGTACTGAGAAATACAGAGAGTTTTGTGGAGCTGTTAATTTCCTTTCTAAGTAGGCGATGGCTAAAATGTAACCGACATTCATTCATATGGGGTGACCGTGGCTCAGGTGGTCAAGCTGGTTGGCTAATGATCCTAGGGTTGGCGGTTCGATCCCAGCCCGGCCACTTGTGTCATGGTCGTTGTGTCCCTGGGCAAGACACTTCACCCACCTTGCCTCGTGTGAATGTGTATGAATGTTGTATGTTTGAGGTGGTGGTCGGAGGGGCCGATGGCGCTGAATGGCAGCCTCGCTTCTGTCAGTCTGCCCCAGGGCAGCTGTGGCTACTATGGTAGTTTACCACCACCGGTATGACTGTGTGTGAATGAATGGAACCTGGAACCCGGAACCCTGTAAGCGCTTTGAGTCACATAGAAATAAAGCGCTATATAAATCCAATCCATTATTATTATTATTATTATTATATGAAAATTCTACGCACTATAGCTTCAAACCATCAAAAACAAAAAAATACAAGTACTATTAAAGGCCTATTTCACCGGTTGGAATATGAAGGTGTATTGAACTCGGAGATCCCATTTAGTATAAATGTGCAAAAAAAATTTAAATCGGATCATCCTAGCCTGAGAAAAGGCAGAAAGAGTGTTTCATGGTCTCACTGTCTAACCCTACATTTTCCTTCTTGTGACATTACAGTAAGGGCTAGGATTAACAGGACAGCTGGGCCAAGGGAAGACTGAGGGAAGAAAAACCTCATTCATTATATTATAATAGTGATTTTATAATGATAGAACGCTGATTCGGTATGGGTGAAGTATTCCTTTAAAGAGGACCTATTATGCTACTTTTCTGGTCTTAATTTCTTGTTTTACACTGCTATAGAGCAACCTGACACGAATCACATCACAAAAAACTATGTAGATTTTCGGGAAGCTCTTTCTCTTATTTTGGCGATCCAGCACATCCTGTCAACACTTGAGTGTGTGTGCTTCGGCTATCTCCGCTCCCCTCCCCCCCCTCCTGCAAACCCCACTCCGTTGTGATTGGTTACCTTCCTTCCGGAACACTTTCAGTGGCGGGAAGCGCGAGCATGGACCTATAAAGGCCAGGACACACCAGCCCGATAATCGCCGTCGTCAAAAAAAATGGAGTCGGCCGTTTCAGGAAGCTCCAGCTTCCCGTCGCTGCTAAAGAACACACCGAGACGACTGTTTATTTTCCGTACGCTCGCGGGACGTAATGTCTCCACAACAGCAGGCGGCGCTAATCTGTATTGTGGCCCGAAAAAATACGAAAGCCGGAAATGATTGGACATCTCTTTAGAGCATAAACATAGATAGAAATACGTATTTATATTTATGGACCATAAGAGCACAATTTTTAGCAGAGAGTGTCGAGCATGGTGTCGAGCAGTCAACAAGGGTTGATGCATGTGAGTACTCTCAAAACGAAACGAACAAACACATTAAAACGATGGCTAGCTGTTGTTAGCTGTTTGTGCTACCCGCCTCACTTCCGGGCTTCACTGATTCGCTAGCCCTCCACCAATCAAATTGCTCCAAATGAAAGACGGTCGGCCGCCGATTGAACATGTTCAATCGGCGGCCGACAGGCTCAAAACAAGCCCGACGACCTCTACGTCGGCCGACGTCACGGCACACACCAAACAGATTCGTCTTTTTTTTTGACGACGGCGATTATCGGGCTGGTGTGTCCTGGCCTTAAGGGCGCGAGGCAGACGCGAGGCAGACGCGAACAGGGAAGTGACAGCATTACCATACATGGAAACATCCGCGTGGAGACATCACAAAGTTTTATGCGACGGCACAAATTATGAAAGGGTAGACCGCTTTGAACACGTGACTTCTCGACTGGCTAGAATAGTGTTTAGTGCTCTGCACAGACACCCCAGACGGTCAGCAGGGAATATGTCGAAATGCATGTAAGTCATTATTTGATAATTTAGTATGGTAAAGCATGACTATGAATCATCATAACAACGTTTATAGGTCATAAAAGTCAAAAAGCATCATAGGTCCTCTTTAAGATTACTTCTACTACAGGCAGGTTCGTCAGGGTCAGTCTGCTGTTAAAAAAACAAATACAGTAAGTTCTCTATTTATGTGTCAATATGTTTCTTATGTTGCACTGAAAGTCTGTTCACTTGTCAGGTGTTTTTCCACAAATAAAGGAATCTGAGTTCACACACACACACACACACACACACACACACACAGACACACACAGTCTGTTAGCACGGTGAAACACACACACACACACACACACACACACACACACACACACACAGTCTGTTAGCACGGTGAAACACACACACACTCACACACACATACATAATCTGAATTATTGATCAGCTCACTCAGAGACCGATTTTAATTGATATTATTTTAAAAATTTTATCAAAAGTCTTAAAGATTCTCACAATATTATAAATCCAAGTCCCTTCTATATATGGCCTAACATTTTGTTTCAACACAACTCCTCCAGGTAAACTGACCCCCTCTCCTCCTCATGTGTTAAGCCGACTTTAGCGCCTGTTTTTCGGCTTGTGTGTTGCGTTCACTCACCCTCTCAGTGGAGCCCCGAAGCACCATAACCACCAGCATCGGGACGAGCCTCCACATCCATCCTCCGCCCGACCCCTCCATGCACAGTCAAGTCTCCCGCTTTTCAGAAACTATTTTTGGGGTAAACTTCGGATAAACTTCGGCCAACTCCCGGTTCTTCTCGGATAAGTTCGTATCGGCTTTGTTTTATGGTTCTTTCCTTTTATTAGACCGGTTCCGTGCAGCTAATCCTGCCCGCCCAGAGCAACCTGTTGCGGGGATGGAGAGGCAGATTCAACCCCCGCTGCCTTCGGGAGTCAAACTAGCAACACACAGCAACCAACCTCCGGCGAACGCTTTCAAAATAAAAGCCTGTTGCATTCATAGGCGCCTACTATGCCTACACTGTTTTAGTAAAGCAAGGCAAGGCACGTTTTTTTTCTATTATATAGCACAATTCAGACACAAGGCCATTCAAAGTGCTTTACAGGGGCAAGATTAGAATACATAAAACACATTAGAAGCGAATGAAAAGAAGTAAGTAAAATAAAAAGTACAGGTTAAAATGGAAACAGAAGAGTCTCCAGACTTGATTTAAAGGAGCTGAGAGTTGCAGCAGACCTCAAGTTCTCTGGGAGTTTGTTCCAGAGATTTGGAGCATAAAAACTAAAAGCTGCTTCTCCTCGTTTAGTCCTAACTCTGGGGACTGTAAGTAGACATGTCTGTCTGTCTGTCTGTCTGTCTGTCTGTCTGTCTGTCTGTCTGCCTTTCTGTCTGTCTGTCTGTCTGTCTGTCTGTCTGTCTGTCTGTCTGTCTGTCTGTCTTTCTGTCTGTCTGTCTGTCTGTCTGTCTGTCTGTCTGTCTGTCTATACACTGAAAGCTGCTTAAACTTATATTACATTAAAACATTTAAACAGACAGAAGCACAAAGCACATAGGCCCAGACATTACAGCAATAGTGCAGACAAAAACACATGGGCACAGACTACTAGTAAAGATATTCACATTATCCAAGTTATGGCCGTATATCTGATTGTACTATAACCATTGTTTTATTTTTGAATTATTTTCTTATTGTTTACGGAACACAAACACACAACCGAAAAAGTGAACACACAAACAAAAGACTAAATAAAATAACCAGCTAACATGGCGTACTCTACTCTACAGGTTTCTAAGGACATTGTTTAAACTAAAAATGTTGAGCAGAAAATAAAAAGTCAACGAGGTGTCATGACAATAACCATTGCTTTATAGATTTGAGTGATATTATGTCCAAGTATGTGATGCTGACGTAGGCTCTGTAAAGCTGACTGCCCAAAATACCTTTTTCTACATGGTATTTTACAATCTGTCTGTCTGTCTGTCGGTCTGTCGGTCTGTCTGTCTGTCTGTCTGTCTGTCAGTTTGTCTGTCTGTCTATCTGTCTGTCTGTCAGTTTGTCTGTCAGTTTGTCTGTCTGTCTGTCTGTCTGTCTGTCTGTCTGTATGTCTGTCTGTCTGTCTGTCTGTCTGTCTGTCTGTCTGTCTATCCTTCCGTCCGTCCTCAGTTTAGATTTTGCGAAGGGGGGAGCCAGCCATACCATGAAACATTTTTCAGACTTCTTTCTGGTGCTTTTATTTTGTAGCACTTAACCATGGAACCGGAAACTTCAGTGCGTGTGTCTGCGGGTGTGTGCTGTAGATTGACAGGTGTGTGTGTGTGTGTGTGAGAGAGAGAGTGTGTGAGGGGAGTTTGTGTGTGCAGCCGAGCGCCGCGCGGACAGAGTATAGCGGATAAAGTTCTAAAGAGTTTTCTCTCTTTGCGTCTCCGACATGGAAAGAGCGTGAGGGCTTCGAATTGAGCGCAAAACTTTCAGGTAAGTCACACACACACACCTGAAAAAATGTTAATATGTGTTTGTTTGTGCGTGTGTGTGTGTGTGTGTGTGTGTGTGTGTGTGTGTGTGTGTGTGTGTGTGTGCGTGTGGGGTGGGGGGGGGGTGTATGTGTGTGTGTGTGTGTGTGTGTGTTAACAAGGAATTTTTGCTTGATGAAAATTTTATGTAAATCTTAATGTGTTTGTGTGTTTGTGTGTGTGCGTGTGTGTGTGTGTATGTGTGTGCGTGTGTGTGTGTGTGTGTGTGTGTGTAACAAGCCGCTATTGCAGATGCTGTTTAGCGCGTCCTGCAGTCTTAATTGGCGCCTTAATTACAGTTAAATCAGCCGTGACGTCAGCGGGTTATTTAAATTAATTAAATAATTTAATGAGATGAAGATTTAGCGGCAGTGAGGAGTAACGAGAGTAGTTATACTCAGCTACTGTCTGTCTGTACTGCAGCCCCATGCACTGTCTGCTGCTGTGTGTGTGTGTGTGTGTGTGTGTGTGTGTGTGTGTGTGTGTGTGTGCGTGTGTGTGTGTGTGTGTGTGTGTGTGTGTGTCTTTATGGCTGTCTGTCTGTCTATCCGTCCGTCTGTGTGTGTGTGTGTGTGTGTGTGTGTGTGCGTGTGTCTTTATGGCTGTCTGTCTGTCTGTTTGTCTGTCTGTCTGTCTGTCTATCCGTCCGTCTGTGTGTGTGTGTGTGTGTGTGTGTGTCTTTATGGCTGTCTGTATGTCTGCTTGTCTGTCTGTCTGTCTGTCTGTCTGTCTATCCGTCCGTCTGTGTGTGTGTGTGTGTGTGTGTGTGTGTGTGTGTGCGTGTGTGTGTGTGTGCGTGTGTGTGTGTGTGTGTGTGTGTGTGTGCGTGTGTGTGTGTGTGTGCGTGTGTGTGTGTGTGTCTTTATGGCTGTCTGTCTGTCTGCTTGTCTGTCTGTCTGTCTGTCTGTCTGTCTGTCTGTCTGTCTGTCTGTCTGTCTGTCTGTCTGTCTGTTTGTCTGTCTGTTCTGCAGTGTTCACAAATTTGTGCATGAGCTTATGTAGTTAAAATGATGAAAGCCAGTGATGAAGCCTATTGCAAGTAAAAGTGTGTGCATTAGGAGTGTTTAAAGGTGCTCTGAGGAACTTTCAGTGTGTGTTCATTCTAGCGCCCCCCTTTGGACTAAAGCAGTAGTGTTTTTACCACGCCAGCTGTTGTTCCTGGGTGAGCGTATACCCATGACAAAGGCATTAAGAAAAACTATATAAAAATAGCATTCTTTGCACTGATGGTCTCGTTTTGCTGTTACATGTAATTTATGATCATCAGAGGAACAATGAGACTGTTTCAGAAATATTTAAAAGTTCCATTCTCTTTTCTACATACTACAGCTGATTTAAAAAAAAATGATCTAGTTAGGATGCAGTAGGCATACTATTGGGACATACTTTACTCTCTTATTTCATCATAACATTGCCCCTTGATCTTGCCTCTTGCTTTTATATCCGTCGCATCCCTGTTTGTTTTCATATGGAGGCTTCGTCGATGTGACGTCACTTCCGGTGCGCACTGGATTATGGGTCAGAATCGCCCAAATAGGATGCACTTTTCAACACTAACAATCTTGGCCGCATGAAGTAGGACATCCGGGTATCCTAAATCTGGCCACAAGAATCGGGACATCCTAAATCTTTTTTCTACCTAACTAAATAGTAGAAAGTATGGGGACTGGAATACAGGGTTATGTTATTGTTGTGTAGTTGATGGGACATGTATTATTGTGACACCGTATCAAAGAATCACTGACTCCACCTTTAATTAATGGGGTCATTTGTATGTAGCTGGTATGGAAACAAAGGGGGCCCTCCGTAGCTAGCAATATACCAATTTACAGAGCCTAGGCTGTGTATTACCACTGGATGTTGTCTTCAGCTCACACACAGTACAGACAGGTAGTGGATCATGAGGAGATATTCACACAGTACAGACAGGTAGTGGATCATGAGGAGATATTCACTCAGTACAGACAGGTAGTGGATCATGAGGAGATATTCACTCAGTACAGACAGGTAGTGGATCATGAGGAGATATTCACTCAGTACAGACAGGTAGTGGATCATGAGGAGATATTCACTCAGTACAGACAGGTAGTGGATCATGAGGAGATATTCACTCAGTACAGACAGGTAGTGGATCATGAGGAGATATTCACTCAGTACAGACAGGTAGTGGATCATGAGGAGATATTCACACAGTACAGACAGGTAGTGGATCATGAGGAGATATTCACTCAGTACAGACAGGTAGTGGATCATGAGGAGATATTCACACAGTACAGACAGGTAGTGGATCATGAGGAGATATTCACTCAGTACAGACAGGTAGTGGATCATGAGGAGATATTCACTGATTTTGACAACAAGCGTTCTCCAGAATCACTGACTACACCTTTAATTAGTACATTTCAGAAGCTTCTTTTTTGAGTTGTTTAGCTTCTACTATTTAAAGACACAGTGTGTAAAATGTATTGAAATTTTTCGGAACAGACTTGGTAGAAATGGAATATAGAATATACTGATACTAGGGTTGCGTTCCGAATCTCCTCCTCTTTCTTTTTTCTATTCTACATACTACATCCAACGATAAAAAGAATCTAGTTAGGATGCAGTAGGCATACTATTGGGACATACTTTTACTCTCTTATTTCATCATAACATTGCGCCTTGATCTTGCCTCTTGCTTTTATATCCGTCGCATCCCGTTTGTTTTCATATGGAGGCTTCGTCGATGTGACGTCACTTCAATGCGCAATGCGCAATGCGCAATGGAATGTGGGTCAGAATCGCCCAAATAGGATGCAGTTTTCAACACTAACAATCTTGGCCGCATGAAGTAGGACATCCGGGTACTTCTAACCATCCTAAATCTGGCCACAAGAATCGGGACATCCCAAATCTTTTTTCTACATACTATATAGTAGAAAGTATGCGATTCGGAACGCAGCCTAGGTCAGATCTGAGTGCAGTGTAAACGCAGTCGACTGAAATAAACTTTGAGACTGTTGGAGACAAGATATGTTGGAATCTGTGTGTTTAATCTGTGAATCAAACCAATCTGTCCTGGAATGTAAACAAAGGGATGCCCACCGTAGCTAGCAACATGGCCGTTTACAGAGCTTAGGCTGTGTACTAACACTGGAATTTTGAACTTCTAGGCTGTGTTCGCAAAGCCCTACTAACATCCTACTCATACTCATTGTTAAGTCAATTTGAGTATGTTGTGGTTGTGTTTGCGAGTTTGTGTAGGCGAGAAATGCCCGGGTGAGTAGTAACTTTCGGGAAGATTTTGTGTTTCGATCGATAGGATACTTTTTGTACTCAACCGCCCCACAATACATTGCGTCTTTTCAAACGACATGTAAGTTTTTTTTAAAATTCTTTATTGCTTCTGTATACTTCAGTGTAAACGGTCTGACGAACCTCGCATACACAATGGATGGTTAAGTAGACAGTATGGAGTATAAAATAAAATGGAAACAAAGGGCCCATCGTAGCTATAGCAACATGGCCGTTTACAGAGCCTAGGCTTTGTATTAACACTGGAATTTAGAACTTCTATAGCTGTGTTCGCAAACCCCTACTAACGTACTACTCATCTTACTAATTTTGACAATCAATCCGGGAAGATTTTGCTTATGGATCGACAGGATACTTTCCCCACCTGTTTACAGAGCCTAGGCTGTGTATTTACACTGGATTTTTCTTTTCTTCTAGAGACTGTTGGAGACTTGATCCAGCTACGGAAAAAATAAGAGACCAGTCTGGATTTTTATTGAAAATGCTCTAAATGACAATATTTTTATTGGGAATTTGGTAGAAATGTTGTCTATAGTAGTTTATAATATAAAACCAAAATGTTCATTCTACTCAAACATTTGTCTATAAATTGTCATACGACGAGAGACACTGAACATTTGGAGTGGTCTCTTCATTTTTTCCAGAGTTGTATGTTGGAATCTGTGTGTGTAATCTGTGCTACTGTCTGAATCAAGCCAATCTGACCTACATGCTCCCACTGGATGTTACTGTGACAGAAAGATTGTTTCATCTGATCCTTGATCCAGACTCCAGGGAATGCAAAAGATGATTGTTTAGGTTGTTTGTAACTGTCTGTATTGTGTGTGTGTGTGTGTGTGTGTGTGTGTGTGTGTGTGCTTTTCTGCATTCGGGAGTGTGTGTATGTGTGTGTGTGTGTGTGTGTGTGTGTGTGTGTGAGAGTGTGTGTGTGTGTGTGTGCTTCTCTGCATTCATGAGTGTGAGTGTGTGTGTGTGTGCTTTTCTGCATTCGGAAGTGTGTGTGTGTGCCTCCGTTTGTGTATGAATGTTGTGTGTGTGTGTGTGTGTGTGTGTGTGTGTGTGATTTTGATTTAGTTTGTTTGTGTTGTGTCTGTAACTGTCCGTGTTGTGTCTCCCAGGACGACCACCATCGACGGAGCCTCCTGATTGGATAACAGGCGGCAGGAAGGCGGGACTAACACAATGATGCTCACTTCCTGTTCCGCCCAATGCAGCTACAACTGGCACTGGTAAGAAAAGAAAAACGTTAACAAAATAAAAGACACACACACGGATAGACAGATAGACAGATAGACAGACGGACGGACGGACGGACGGACAGATGGATAGATAGATAGATAGATAGATAGATAGATAGATAGATAGATAGATAGATAGATAGATAGACAGACAGACAGACAGACAGACAGACAGACAGACAGACAGACAGATAGATACATAGATAGATAGATAGATAGATAGATAGATAGATAGATAGATAGATAGATAGACGGACGGACACACACACACACACACACACACTGCAGTGACAGCTTGTCTAATTTTGTGAATTTTGTCTGTGAAAAAGGAGGAAAATTCATTGCAGGCTCTCGTGGAGAGATGTTCAGACGCTACTGACACAGGAGGGTTTGTTAATCTGTCGACAGTAGCAAACAGGGCACGTGCATTGTTGTTGTTTTTGGTGATGATGTCAGAAAAGAAAGACTGCCTTGCATTTCTCAGTTCTGAGTTAAACGTGCACAGTTTCTCTTTGAAGATGTCATAATGAACCTGGAGATTTGTTTTTCGCCACCTGCGTTCTGCTTTACGGCACTCTCTTCTTTCTATTCTGACCTGCGGGGCATTTCTCCAAGGAGATCTTTTCTTACCAGAGACAACCTTCATCTTAGTGGGCGCAATAGCATCTATAATACTTGTAATTTTGCCGTTAAAGTTGTCTAAGAGCTCCTTAACTGAGTTACAGGGGAGGGGTGGTATCGAAGAAAATGCTTGAATAAATGTTTCACTGGTATTTTCTGTAATATACCGTTTTTTGATTACTTTTGATTGATCAATTGTGTGCACAGACATTTTACTTAAAATAAACAGGAATGGTCTGAGAGGGGACCTATATCTGCCACTGTTACGTCTGAAATGTTCATTCCTCTGGAAATGATAAGGTCCAGCGTGTGCCCTTTGTTATGAGTTGGTTTGTCAACATGCTGATTTAGTCCAAAGTTGTCAAGGACACAGCACAGTTCTTTCGCACATCTGTCCTCGGGTTTTTCAGTATGAATATTGAAATCTCTGACGATTAATACACAGTCAAACTCAGTACAGATTACAGACAGCAGTTCAGCAAAGTCATCTAAAAAGCTTGTATTGTATTGTGGTGGCCTGTAAATACTAATGAAAATAGCTCTAGAGGCTGAATTTAACTGTAGAGCCACATACTCAAATGAATCAAAATTTCCATAAGACATGTTTTTGCATTGTAGAGATTCTTTAAACAGAATAGCAACCCCCCCTCCTTTTTTATGCACTCTGGATTCACTCACAGTGTAATTTGGGGGGGGCGGACTCTATGAGAACAGCTGAGCTGTTATCTTGGTCTAACCAAGTTTCAGTTAAAAACATGAAATCAAGATTGTGCCGAGTAATAAGATCATTAATTAAAAATGTTTTACCTGCCAAGGATCTGATGTTTAATAAAGCTAAATTTAGTGTGTTCGAAACATGGTCACCCCGATTTATTTCAGCACACTGTGGCTGAAGAGGAATGCTTATCAGATTTGATACATTTGCAGGATTTAAGAGTTTCCTGTTTCTTGAGATAAACCTTGAGAAACAGGGCCCCGGCTTATCCTGTGAGTCGAAGGCGGTAACTGTGTAGCCGCGGCCCGGTTCATATCAACAAGTGCTTTTATTCCGTAAACAAGCAGGCTCATCAGGCTGGGACGGCTGCCGATGACGTCGCGGTGGGATCAGAGGGGGTGTGCGTGGAGGGGTGACGAGCCGGGCACTGTGGCTAAGCTTGACGAGTTGTGGGGGGGTAGATGGATGTCGAGGGCGGGGAGTACATACGATTTCCATGAACTCCGGCTCAAGAGAGGATTGAGAAAGGGTGGGTGTAGGAGAGAAAAGAGGAGAGAGAGGTCGGCTTGGTAATGACCTTCGGGGTCCAGGGGAGGCGGGGATGGGTGGAGTCCCCTCCTCTCTGCCCTGATATCTCTCATGGTCTGAGCTGTTATCTGGGGCCAGCAGTTGTCCTTCGGCGCTGCTGCATTGCTGTGTTTTGGCTTTCTCCAGTATCTTGTCCTTGGCACGAACAGATGAGTGTCGCAGGATGTAGAACACATTTGATATGAATACTTTTAATCCTAACTTATTTAGGCGGAGTCCATCTGTCTTAAAAAACTGCCTGCGGTTCCAGAAAGTGTTAAAATTGTCAATAAAATGCACTGAGTGGTCGGGGCACGCAGCTGAAAGCCATGTGTTCAGTGCCAGCAATCTGGTGAATTTCTCAGGTCCTCTTCTGATTGGTGGCAGAGGACCACTGATAAACACCTCGGCAGTCAGTGAGCTGACCGTGTTCAGGAGATTGTTAAAGTCCTGTTTCAACATTTCAGACTCGTGCTTTACAACATCATTTGACCCAATGTGCAGAATGATTTTCTTTACAGTTGTGTGAAGCAGCAAGGTCCAGGATTCTCTCTTCTAGGTCCGACACCATATCATTGGGATAGCAGAGTACTTTGGTATCAACACTAAACATGCTTTTCATATCTCTAACAGAAAAGTCTCCAACTATCAGATTTTCAGGTCCGGTTGTTAGCTTGGTTAGCCCGGTTGTTAGCTCTCTCTGTGGCTCTTGGCTTTCGGACCTTACCTTGCGGTGTGTAGCTGCTGTGTTATCCAGGTCATCAGAGGGAAATTTAGGGACTTGTAACAGTGGGGTGAACCTATTTGACACTAGCACACTTGTTCTCTGGGGAAGTTTGTTGTTACGTCTCCCTTTAGCAGCTATCCATGGCTGCGGCCTCCGGGGCACGGGGGTTGAGGAGGCACTGTGCCTAGGTGATAACGCAGGCCAGCTGTCCAGATCAGTCATCTCATGGTGCTCGGCCCTGCCCGTTATCCGTCCTCCCTTTTCCAATCTCTTTGGCTTTGCACCAAGATGATTCCAGGGAGGGTTATCACTGCCTTGAACACAGTCCTTCTGTTTCTTCGTAGCCTTGCCGGTGCTAGTTAGCTGTGCGTTAGCTCGATCTTGTACACTGTTTTGAGTCACTCAGTGCGTTTACATGCAGACTCATAATCGGATAACTAAACGAATAAGACCTCAACAGGACTTTTAAACTGCATGTAAACACGTTTATCCGATCTACTTCGGACACAAATCGGCACAATAACGGACAAGAGAAGTCGGATAAGAACACCTAGATAATTCGTTCATTGTCGGCTTTCTCTCTGCATGTATACAGGGATCGGATATCGCATGTCGGACTTCTCGTTCTGTGCTTGTGTACCTGCGCGTTATAGGCTACACCATGGGTTATTGACGGAAGGG
>CASHTC010000367.1:54822-59822 GCA_949357725.1 Hyperoplus immaculatus
TATAAATGTGCAAACATTTTAGAAATCGGATCATCCTTGCCTGAGAAAAGGCAGAAAGAGTGTTTTATGGTCTCACTGTCTAACCCTGCATTTTACTAGTGTGACATCACACTAGTACGAATGTAGGGTTAGGATTAACAGGACAGCTGGGCCAAGGGAAGACTGAGGGAAGAAAAACCTAATTTGTTATATCGTCATAGCAATTTGATAATGATAGAACGCCGGTTCCGTATGGGTGAAGTATTCCTTTGACATCCAGACTATTTGACTAGAGAGAGAGAGAGAGAGAGAGAGAGAGGGAGAGAGAGAGAGAGTGTGTGAGAGATAGAGAGAGAGAGAGTGAGAGAGAGAGAGTGAGAGATAGATAGATAGATAGAGAGAGAGGGGGAGAGAGAGGGAGAGAGAGACAGAGAGAGTGTGAGAGAGAGAGACAGAGAGAGAGAGAGAGAGGGAGAGAGACAGAGAGAGATAGATAGATAGAGAGAAAGACAGAGAAAGAGACAGAGAGAAAGAGAGAGACAGAGACAGAGAGAGAGAGAGAAAGAGAGAGAGAGAGAGAGAGAGAGAGAGAGAGAGAAAGATCAACAGGGACTCAGTGTAGGATGTATCCAGGATAACAGGCAGTGGATCACAGGGAATGTATTCATGAATATCTAAAATTATATTAGTTTGGTTTAGTTTAGTTTTAGTTAATTCATATATCATCATATTATTGAGGTATACAGTATTTTAAATTTATCCCGAGACGGTTCTTTGGGCCTTTGCACACCGGGCGCGACGCGAATAAACAGCACGAAAAAGCGAATAATTTGGAACGTGAATTTAGACGCGCCTCACTATCGAAGCGACGTCCTAGATAAATTCGAAGTCCGTCGAAAAAATAAAAGCCGCCAATTCGCGAAACAAAATTACGGCGCTGATGTTGAAGCTTGTATTAACTCTGTTAACGATCAGTAATTATATTTTTTTTTGGCATTTTTATGCTTTATTGATAGTGAAGAGACAGAGTTGAAATGGGGCAGAGAGGGGAGTGACATGCGGAGAACGACCGCGGGCTGGAATCGAACCCGGATCCGCTGCTGGCCGAGGCCCATGGGGGGGGACGCCCTACCAACTGAGCTAAGGGCGCCCCCGGTAATTATTTATAATGTGCAAATTAATCTGACGAATAAAACGCGCCCGGTGTGCAAAGGCCTAAAGGATCACAGCTAAAAGATTGAACTCAGTTTGTTTTTGTTAATTTTTTATTTCAAAGGGACAGCGCACAATTTAACAACAATTCCAAGAGAGTTAGCTAGTAGCTAATTTGCATCTGTTTCACATTGTAAACATTGTTTTAGGATCAGGGTTAGGGGTAGCCGGGTCCAACCAGACCGTCGTTCTTCATTTCATTTGTACAGAAGGTCTGGAATCGCTCAATTGACAAACGTTAACTCACTTGAAGGCGTCTGTTGAAGTTTAAAACTATTGGATCTGCCCAGTGCCACTCTGGATCTGCCAACCAATCGCATAACGTTTTGGTCGTGATGTATGTCATGCGCCGGCTTCTCAGCCACTCCCTCTGTTCGCTGATTGGACCGGCAGAAATCTGGCTGAGAAAAACCCACTAATATACCGCAGCCCCAGACTGACTACTGAAGGGACATTAAAATTGAGCGGAAGTATGTAGGCGGGCGGTGCCAGGCCAGGTTAGGGGTTTGTGTTCATCCTAACACTAGTAATATTAGCAGGTCTAAGCTGATAGACAGCTGTCTACTGTCCCCCCTCTGGCAGCATCTGAAGTCTTCCTGCATCCACACTATTCTCACTTTACTTTAGTATTACCATGTAATCACCTGGTCAATGATCAAACTCCTTCGTGATTTTTCTCTACTTATGACATCTATTGCAGCATGTCCGTCCTGGGAGAGGGATCCCTTACTCTGTCCACTCTCCCTGAGATTTCTTCAAAAAATGTAATCCCGGTAAAGGGTTTTTGTTTTTTCTCAGCCGAGCTAAGGGTGTAAGGGCAGATAGATAGATAGATAGATAGATAGATAGATAGATAGATAGATAGATAGATAGATAGATAGATAGATAGATAGATAGATAGATAGATAGATAGATAGATAGATAGATAGATAGATAGATAGATAGATAGATAGATAGACAGATAGATGAGGCTAAGGGCAGGGTGTCATATTGTATCATATTGTATGAAATGTAAAGCCCACTGAGACAAATGTCTATTTGTGATTTTGGGCTATACAAATAAAACTGATTTGATTTGATCTCTGAGAGAGTTCATATTCCTAGAAAACTGTCTCTCAATCTGATGCTACAGACCGTTTGTCCACCTTTTAAAAAGCCTTAAAGACCTACTTCACCGGTTGGAATATGAAGGTGTATTGAACTCGGAGATCCTATGTAGTATAAATGTGCAAAAAAAAATGAAATCGGATCATCCTAGCCTGAGAAAAGGCAGAAAGAGTGTTTTATGGTCTCACTGTCTAACCCTACATTTCTCTTTCTGTGATGTCACATCTCCGAGTTCAATACACCTTCATATTCCAACCGGTGAAGTAGGCCTTTAAGAATCTTAAATCTATCTTCTCTTAATCTGTAGGAACCTTGCAGACATCTTTCACTTTCCATCGAGATCTCAAAGTTGTTTTGACTTCTGTAAATTTGTCTTTTCAACTTCTTTAACCCATTGACATAAAAAGATGATAATTCTTTGTCATGCAACAAACAGCGATCTTGGTATGTCTTTACCACACACACACACACACACACACACACACACACACACACACACACACACAGACACACACACACGCACACAGACACAGACACACAGACACACACGCACACAGACACACAGACACAGACACACACACACGCACACAAACACACACACACACACACACACAAAGAGACACAGACCCCCCCACACACACACATACACACACACACACCCACACACACACACACACACATTCCCACACACACACACACACACACACACGTGAACACACTCTTGGCATGTCTTTATGTCATGTGTGGAAAACCTTGACTTCAACCGGAGAATTCAATGTTTTGTGTTGATTTGATTCTGGAGCTCGGATGGTGTGATCGCTATCAGCTGGGCAGAAGTCCCCATACGGACACAAAGCGTGTTCGGGTCGGACAAAAGTGGAACACGGTCGTCATTTGATGTTATCAGATAAAACGCACACACACACACACACACACACACACAGGTATAAACGCACACGCACACACACACACACACACAGGTATAAACGCACGCACACACAAGCAAAGGCATAAACGCACACGCACACACACAGAGGCATAAACGCACACACACACACACACACATAAAAGCACACACACAGAGGCATTAAAGCATGCACAGAGAGTCATAAACGCACACACACAAACACGTATAAAAGGACGCACAGACACACACACACACACACACACACACTCTCTCACTCACACACACACACACTCAGTCAGCTGTCTGCTTCCTGAGATGCTTGTCTGTCTCTGCACGCTGTTTACATTCCTCACTGTCTGCACAGAGAGAATAAAACACAAAAAAAACACACACACACACACACACACACACACACACTCACACTCACACACACACACACACACACACACACACACACAGAACATTCGTGCATTCAAACGGTTTTCTAAAGGTGAATCTACAAACGCATATTCTTTGCCTAAAGTTCTTTGTGGACGTTATGATGATGAGATATATAATCTGTCCAATCAGAACACAGGCTCATAGAGAGGCTGCTGGACACTCACTCATTTGATGTGAAGATTTCATTTCCACTTAAAGCTGCAGTGTGTAGAATTTTGGGTTTTATTTTCTAGCAGATTTTGTAGAAAGTAATTATAATATCCATAAGTCGGTTTAATTTAGTGCATAATAGCTGAAAACATTTTTTTAGAATTATTATTTTTTCCCTTAGAAAGGGTCTCATATATGTCCATATTTCTGCATATTTTGGACCAAGGCCTAGTGCCGCCATCTTGAAAGTGTCATAGTTGGAATGTCATCAGGTGCATTGTTTAAAATTTAGAATTGTTCTTGTCCTTGAAGGCCACTGTAGCTTCTGTTATTATTCTAAAGGGGTGGGGTTACCCAGGGAGCGTTGCATTCTAGAACTTTGTAGAACTTTCTTGATGATGTCATATTACACACTGCACCTTTAAGCTCCAATTTCCAAAACCCAGATATTGTAATCAGAAGGGAAATAAAGTGGCTAAGTGCACATAGTTCAAGCAGCAATGTTATGATGAAATATACAGCAGTTGGTTCTGACCGAGTGATTTGATTGGACGAGAGTTTTCTGAAGGAGCGCTGATATGAGCGTCCAACATCACTCGGCCTGTTCAGGGACTGTTCACCAAACTGACCAAATCACTCCGCTCACTGACAGACTTTGTGTTAACTGTGTGTGTGACTCAGGTTGGCTGTGAGCGAGTCTTCGTTGTTATGTTATGTTTATTTAGTGTTATGATTAAAGTTATACAACCTATCTTAAAAAGAAACAAAGGAGGTAACTGCAGCAAGCAAGCAGTCATTGAGTGAAACAATAGGCACAGACAGCTCCATTGATGCAGTGAATGGAGTCCACTCTTACATATGTAGATGTCACCCAAGGATTCAAGTCCACTGTTAGCAACTTCTTCTTCAAAATAAATTAAAAGCACATGTTAAGTATTATTATGACAGAAGACCTTGAAAGTAAATGTTCTATTGTGTTTTTTATTTTTTAAATGGCCAGAAATAGGTTGCCACACTTGCAGGTTAAAATTGATAGTCCACTGTTGGCAACATCCATATTATTTACTATCTATGTGTGTGACTCAGGTTGGCTGTGAGCGAGTCTTCGGCACTAAGCCCGCGGCCTCGTACCTACGACCGAATCACAGCAGCACTGATATAGTACGACAACATTGCGACCTCGAGTGTGGTATTGTTTAAATAG